>JASANE010014914.1:0-23996 GCA_030248225.1 Trileptium ribeirensis
GTATAGTTATGGGGTTTGAGGTATGGCACCCTCGTGGTTGCTCGACCCAAAATTCGAAAATTTGTTATGGCGTCTAAAAGGTTTCATTTAGGGCATGGAAAACTCATTGCCGGTGTTTGTTTTGCTCTGCGGGTCATAATGCCATGGGTACGGGGGTGTGGTGTCCCCATGGTTCCTCGACCCGAAAATCTTAATTTTATTGTGACGTCCTGGGAGGCTGATAGCTTGCACTTGAGGGCTTTCGGGAATTAGAAACTTATTGCCGGTGTTAGTTTTGTATGCTTCACTACGCTCTGCAATCTCGATAGAGTTACTAGTTTACGAAGCCAATTCAGCAAGAAGCTGTCTTGATTGACGTTAAATGCTAAAAGTTGTAAGTATTTAGCAACGTATTTATTAAGTGTAGCGCCGGGTTGGCCATGAAGGTTTTGAAATTGAGCGGATTCATGAGAAAAGTGTACCGGCTAGTTGGCTACGGTGTTTCTTCTTGAACAGACCAAGTCTGTTGTTCCATCAGCATAATTTGAACTCGGTAACCGGTGTACAGAAGATTGCATATTTAATCCATTCTACAATATAATTGAATTCGAGTGGAACGAGAATTTTCAATTTTGACTCTGGAGGGGGGGTTGAGGAGGTCCTGTCTTGTGTCGCACCTGGATCTCGATAACGGTTGGGCGGATTTTGATGCTCATTCGAACCGCAATGGTCGATTTAGGTGTAGTGACTGAGCCCTATTTTTGAATTTTTGCCGTGAGAAAAGTTATGGGGCAAAATGACGTAATTTTGGCCCATTTTTCGGGTACCCCCTCCAGTTTTTGCGACTTTTCTCAATAAATACACGAGATATCCGCAAGCTAATAGGCCTATTCCATGTAGCTTTACTACGATTTTCCAATGATATATAACAATTTTTTCAACTACTTCCCAATCTGGAGTCTATAAGCTTATAGTTGGCGCCAAATTTCATATTTGGTTAAAAGCGTGGGAAATGCACCTAAATGTGTGTTCTTGTTGCTTTTACTGTCTTATATGGGGTTTTCTTGGCAGATAAACTCATTGCAAGTGTTAAAAATATTTTTGGGCAAATATTTATTACACTTCTGGTTCATACTTGGCATAAAAAAAATGACGTTTTCGAAATTTTTGGTGACAAGTCAGGGGAAAAGCCCCTGAATGTGTGTTTATTGTTGGTTTTGGATATGGGTTTTCTGGGCCGACAAGCTCATATCGAGTGTCAAGAATATTGTATGGCAAATATTTTCACACTTCTACTTCATTCTTGGTATGAAAAATGAGATTTTTCTCAAGTGTCGGTTTGAATTCTTTAACGACCTTTTCACGGTCAATTTAGGGTTTTATTGAATTATTAAATTGTTAGTTCATTGTTTTTGTACTCGTTGTATGATGTTTTGTCTACTGCATACGTTGGCTATCAAAAGAGGCGGACGTAAGTATGACTCATCACTCACGGTTTATATAATGCTGCACCTGCGTACTGTGTGTAGGCTTTGTTTGTGTGTGCTTTCTACAACACACTTCGTGGGATTGTTCTCACCACTCGAATTCTGGCTCGCAAGCGAGCTTCACTAGTTATAAGTTTCATTTACAGACGAGTAATTTTTCATCATGTACTCTTCTTCAGCAACGAAGCTTGTCACAGCTGCAACAAATGACTACTAAATTCTTCGATGCGACTGTTGTGTTTTCACAATTTTAGTACAGCGGCAGAAATTTTAAAAAATAGTCACTTTATAGTCTCAACATATTTCGTTTGGTTATCCCTAGATGGTCTGAAATAAGTATTTTGTTGTTTTTCACCTATGCAATACATGTATTAGTGGGCGTAGGTTCGCATGTTACATCGCCGTAACTCACTCGCTTGCAGACTAATAAATTTCAAATAAATCTTAAATCAAATAGCAAGTCTGTGCTTTATTATATGTTTTTTCAATTCTTTTCAGTCATTTAATTCCAAGTCGAAGAATAAATTGTGGAAACAATAATTTCAACACAGAGCAATGATTATTTTTTTACATTTTCGACTAATGCAAGAGTAAACTTAAGATGCGCCCCCAACCATCCTCTTTTGACACCATGTACAAAACGTTGTTAGCGAACAAAACTCGAATTTCAACAGCCGTATCCAATTTCGACATTTTTCTGTTCCATGACGCCATTAGCGAATGCAATTCGGTCCCTGTACTTTAACACCAGTGTGTTCGCGAACATTTCCAAATTATAATGTGTGGAATATGAAACGGACTAATTTCTGTTCTTTAACGCAAAAATGAAATTTGTGTTCAGTGTACAACTGAATGGCAATCGCTTTTGTCAAAAGAGGATGGTAAGGGGCGCAGCTTAAGTTTACTCATGCATAAGTTTTCGGTCCAATTAAATATTCTGAAAAATAATTCAAAATTTTTCATAATTTTTGGGCTGTCATTGTGGACTTAGGAAACGTTTCAAATTTTTTTCATTGAATTTGGTTTATCTCAAAATTATTTTTTGAATCATTTCCATTATGTTTAATATGCTTTGTAAAAAATTATTTAGTCAAAAACGCTTCTGCCGTGGGCATTGTGATTTTAAAATGACACATTTTGTCTGCTTGGTTTCAATCATTCATAATACTACCATCTGTTTTTATCTAAGCTTAGTACTACATTTCTGTTTAGGGATAAAGCACAGAAAACATGCGTTCATTTGTCGCTCCCCAGATATTCTTCATTTTATAAATGTGTATACCTATTTTTTGTATGGTATGAAAGCCAACATAAAATGTTTTTCTTTGTTACTACTTTTTTAAAATTTATTTCAAAATGAAAGATTATTGTAATAATGTTTTGAAATAGACTTTTTCGTTTTCAGTTAAGCTTTTGGTACCACGGATGAGTCTGATTCTTTAGACCGCCGTATTATTCTATATAAATTTTTTAAATATTGCAGCCCTTATTCTATTTTGTTGTTATAATAGATTTCCGGTTTTTCCTTTAAATACAGAAAACAGGTTTTTTCATTTGCGACCTTTTTTAATTTAATTTCAAAATAAAAAACAATCGAAGAATGTTTTGAAATAGAATTTTTGTTTTCGGTGAACGTTTGATCTTGTTAATGAGTTCCAGAGAGTTTCAAAATATGTTCGTTTTTGGTTTTGGGTGAAGAAAATCCTTTTTGAAAAAACCTACCGTAGTTGTTGATACACTTACAAAACATTGTCTAATTTGGATCTGCTCGAGGATAATGCAATTTTACAAATTATTGATATTGTGGCGATGTGACTTACTGGACAGTGTGTAATTATTATGTCTTTAAGCAGGATATATGCATGAATGCTAGAATGCGTTAGATTTGTTATTTTACAGTAATTTTTATTTTGTAAAACTATAAACCTCCATGTTAGGCTCCAAGGCTTAAAGTTACATAAACAAAGAGGTCACTTTGAAGAACGTCAACCTGAAATTCTTGTTGTAATTTCGGGTGTACATCTTTTTACAATAAAAATTTTTGCATGCAACTTTTTTTGCATAACTTTTTACTAGCACGTTTTTGTGCTTTCGTGTTCTATGTATGCAAGTTGACCAATTCAATTTCCGTTGGACGAATGTTGATTACTTCTACAGTTCTCAATCACAGTTTGCAAATTATAAATAGGCGGGGTCTCAAGCTAGGAAGCTTAGCACTATATTCCCATACAAAATAGTGCAACTTTTTTGCATAACTTTTTACTAGCACGTTTTTGTGCTTTCGTGTTCTATGTATGCAAGTTGACCAATTCAATTTCCGTTGGACGAATGTTGATTACTTCTACAGTTCTCAATCACAGTTTGCAAATTATAAATAGGCGGGGTCTCAAGCTAGGAAGCTTAGCACTATATTCCCATACAAAATAGTGCAACTTTTTTGCATAACTTTTTACTAGCACGTTTTTGTGCTTTCGTTTTCTATGTATGCTACAGTACCCGCCAAAAATGACTGTCGCTCGCTCGCGACTCGCTCGACACTCGCTCGCGACTCGCTCGAGACTCGCTCGCGACTCGCTCGAAATAAATTTGTTCTAAAAATAGAATTTTCTATTAATTTAAATAGTTGCGAAATCTCGAGCGAGCCACTCGCTCGCGACTCGCTCGAGACTCGCTCGCGACTCGCTCGAACTCGCTCGCTCGAAATGCGACGGTCATTTTTGGCGAGTACTGTAGTTGACCATTTCAATTTCTGTTTTACGAATGTTGATTACTTCTACAGTTCTCAATCACAGTTTGCAAATTATAAACAGGCGGTGTCTTAAGCTAGGAAGCTTAGCACTATATTCCCAGACAAAATAGGTTTTAGGACCATTCCGAATTACTTTGAATATTTAGTTATTTTTCAGCTACCATGAGTAGGATATATAAATTTGCCGTGTCACAAATTAAATTTTATAGTATGATTTCGATAGTCTACTATAAAAATGGACGATATTTCACTTTCAGCACAATCCAATATTCCAAAATATTCGTCTCCTGTGTCATCATCACCAAGCAGCAGAAGTTGTAGTCCAGTGGAACCTGTAGAGGTGTCACACCGCTCACAATCCAATAACGGCAACAAAAACATAAATTCGAAAATGCCTGGTAATATAGAAGAAAGTATGCCAAATAGAAAACCCTTTGCTATGCCAGCGCAACACGAACGAAATAATACGGCGTCAAATGATCGTCATTCTGACTTTAGCCGGACTGTAGTCAGTAAGCAACAACTTCCCCGTAAGGCTTCGGTGCAAGGCTCTGTTGCACCCAGATCATCCAAGCTGATCACAACGAAATCCAATTGTGGTAATCAACTATTGTCTAATAAAGAATCGGCTTCTATTATGGCATCTAAGTCGTTGTTACCATCGGTGAGAAAAGAGCAACCTCCGACAGTCGCGCGAAAGCACACAAACAGTAGTAACGATAATGATGATCATCCAATTGCTAAAGCTCCAAAATTAACACCGAATACGATAGACGCCAGCAAAAATTCTGCTGCAAAAAATCGTGTGACGCAAAGGAAACAACAGTCGTCCAGTGATGCCGCCGGAGATCCGCCAAAATTTATAGTTGTGAACGGTATTAAATATTATATGGAAGGATGTCAAGCAGCCAGTTCTGCTCCGTCACTGAGTAACAACACGGTAGCTAAGAATGGTTTTGCTAGCAACTCAAAGATTAAAAATTGCAACGAGTCACGCAAAGCCGTTGTTAGCTCGGACGTCGTTACAGCTACTAATAAAAGGGACGCGAACAAAGTTGTTAACAACAAGAATAATATAGATAGGGACAAACTACGATTACCGAGCAAAGTGAATATTGGTGGATCGAAATCTGTAGTTGCTGCTAAAGCCGGCAATAGTAGTAATTGTGATCTAGTCAAATCAGCAACAAAGGCCAATGTAAAACCAAGCAGCGGCGTTCAGCCGTCATCGTACAAGACGAAAAACGGCAACATCGAACACTCCTCACTGATCCAAAAGAATGCCAAAAATAAAACGGTGAACGTTAGTGCAAAATTCCACATGAGTGCACCAGTGGTAGATCGGAAAAAGGCGCCGCGAATGCCTTCGCCACCGCCTTGGATGGCTGCTCCAGGTATGTCTTCTTCGGCGAATGCTGCGAAGCGAGCGTTGTATAAGAGCTATTATGACGAGTACGAGGCAGCCGCAGCATATGACTCCGACGGTGACTACGACGAAAGTGACGACGACGAATATGACTCAGACATGGCTGATTTCATTGACGATGACACACCGTGGAACGATGACACGGACTATTCGAAGCATATTAGCGAGATTTTTAAATACGACAAGAAAAAATATGCGGCTCACGAGCGAAAATATGGGCATATCAATGATGATCGTTCGATGGAAGCATCGTATCGACAGATTGAAAAAGAAGAGGCCCGATCGAAGAAGCTGGCGCTGGCGGAAGATGCTCGCGAATGGATGCGAGAGCAGGAGGCTCTAAAACGGAAAATGGAGAAGGCGAAAAAGTTGAAGAAAGCGTCAGAGAGATGACCGAACGACGCTGCGATTATGCGATAATGTGGCCTGAGGTTTGACATAATAATCATTTATTGTGATAGCCCGGCTTTGAATGTGACATCTTTTGTACATAATAATTCGAAGGTAGCTCCGGTTGACGGCGAATACTGGTTTTTAACGAAGCAACACCAGTACTAGCGACTATATATTAATATGAAGCGGACCAAAAACTAGTGCAAATTATTTTTTTTGACCTAAGGTTGTGATAGATGATAATTGCCACTGTGGGGTGATTTGGGGATATGTATACAGTCACAGACAGAATTATTGGAACACGCTTACACGCCAATATGCATTCAAACACGCACACGCTATTTATACAGATTCAATCAGAATTATCTGCACAACAAATCGAACGATATCGCAATCGGTCGAGCATGGTGTAAAAGGAATTCTTTAAATTAAATGTTAAATAACATTTTTACTAAATGATTTTTTATTTTAATCCGACCGAAGTTCGTTAATTAATTGCAAAATAATCCATTCCCGTGCAAATGCAAGCGATCGAAATAGAGCGATTACTTCGTTCAATTTTTTAGAACTTAATTCTGATTACAATTAATTATGGTATGGTATGTGTTAGCACACATTATGCGAAACGCATAATGCCAGAAGCGGAAGTATAAGCATTTAGCATTTTGCAATGCGGCTAAAACACGAGTACACCCGTTGCGTTTAAAGCGAAATGCGTTTACATCCACTGGCGTGCTTGTGTGTTTTGAGCAGTTAATTCTGTTCTTGACTGTATAATGCTATGGGTCATTTCACGAAACCATGTACTTTCGAAAAACCATTTTTGAAGCCAAAATGAAACGTTTTTGTATGTACAGTGTTTAAACCCCTTGCGGCATAAAAACCCTGAATTTTTCGAATATCGATGTCTCTATGCAAAACGAGCTACCTGAAACCTGCTACAGGGGTCGCAAAGGGTACCCCTGGGGGGTCAAATTTTAATCCGAAATAAGCCATTATTCTGTAGAGTATTGGAGTGACATGTAAACCATGGTCTGTTTGTATGCAAGTCGGACCAAAAGGGTCACAGTCCAGCCATTTGGAGGACTTTCGACCTAAAATTGGTACAGCTAGGACCCTTTTATTGTTAGAAATCGACCAATTTAGAACAAGCCTGTCGCAGAACTTTTTCTAACGCAACGGAGACAGCACCTACTGATACAATTTTATGCTCACAAACCAATCATGAGGGGGGATGTCCGACCAGGCATTTCGTACATTCAGGCAGATTCTTAGGCTTTGTAAAAATTGGCACCCCGATATGTGTTAGTCGGGGGCTACACCTGAGGTCGGGGGAGGGCTACACTTCAGGTCTGGGGGAGGGCTACACTTCAGGTCGGGGGGGGGTGCTACACCTTCCTACAACATACATTGCGTGCAACTTTGCCTACTTCTAGAGATTCTGGATTTATTTTAACACGCTGCTGCTGTAAAACAAACACAATAATTATTGTATGATAAGCTTACATTTAGGTGAGGATACCAAGGACAATGAGAAGAATAGATGTGCGGGCAAGCAGAAGGGTTCCCAAGCTACCCAGTTAACAGAACGGCCCCATATCATGGTGCAATGATGATGAACTTATACTAATATGGTTATTGCCACCTTCGGTTTCTTTTATTATACGTGCGGTCGGGGAGGGGCTACATTTTCATTAAAAATTTTTAATACATGAGTCGATTCTAGTGGGGCATTCTATGTTTCTATCCGGCCTTACGATTACCGTTATATAGCATTTTTGGCGCTAGTGCACTTTAGCGTATGCAAGCTGCCATATTATTTACCAGCGTATGCAAGCTGCCAGATTTGAACTTGGTCGGGAGGCTACGTGTCACGAAAAAAATTTCGGAAGCTTGACGGCAGCTTCACTGTCGATGCTTACTTCCAACTTTTGTGGAAAGACTAGCAAATACCAAAGGATCACACTGAAATGAAAAACACCTATATGTATCACGTCTAGCGATACTAGGGAACGTTTATAGTGGGACATGTGTTTTGGCTTCATTTGGCCAACCCGGTTTGAAGGCCTCTGGCTCCTGCTATGTTAGAGGTACAGAAGTCCACCATACCTCGTTATAACCGTCGGACATGTTATTACTACATCTCACAGCGACATTAAATTGCCTTCCAAAAGACTGATGCTATGGGTCAAAAAAGTGACGATGTAGCCCCCCGACTAAATGACATGGTTTCGTGAAATGACCCCTATATAATTTTTGTTCTGTTATGTTTGTTTCAATGTATGCTGTCTACTTTTCTAAGCGGTGGTTTCTAGTTTTTTTTTTGATTTCCGGTAAGCTCTATCAGCATTATTTGACCTACATTAGTTTTCTCAAAATTTGACATTGTTTCGGTATACACAAATGAAATGGTCTGAGTCAGATTGTCACAACGAGGGCGGCAGGCTTTTTAATGAACGGGAATACAAAACAATAAGAGTATAGCAATAAAATGTATCCGTACATAAAAACTAGCATAACTGTCATAGTCTGGTTTGGGCAAAGTCTATTTTATTTCGACGCTTGGCCGGTTTTGTTTCATTCAAAAATATACTGGATTACAGTACAATTATTGTAGCATACCATGCAGTACCCGCCAAAACTGACGTCGTTCGCTTGCTAATCACTCGAAATATATTATTGTTCCAAAAATATTAATCTAGATAGTTTCGAAATCTCGCGTGAACCATTCGTTCGAGACTAGCTCAAAATGCGACGGTCATTTCTGGCGACTACAACTGTAGTATTAATGGACAAAATTCAAACTAGTATCTCGCAAGCGAGGATTAAACAAAGCAAAACGTGATTTCATCGATATTTGTCATTATGTGAAATCATCTGTAACAGGTTTTGTGTTTGACGTATATACCACCATGAGACCTCTGAAACCCGCGAAGCCTTATAATACTGGTGCGATAGAAGATAAGGTACACCACCTATGGTGCATGTCGAAAAATCTATGTTAGTTTATATGATGGGTAATAGACAAAGCATAACCAGATAAAATTTGTTTAGTAAATTGGTTTCGCCGATGTTCAGCCTTACCATTTCAAGCCCTCTAAAACATATGGTAGAGCCGTCTTGGATTCTAGGCTACAACACCATAGTGTTTAACTTACGCTAAATGCCGTGAAAAGCAATATATAGCCAAAAACTGAAGACATACTATATTATGTATCGGGCACGTCGATATCAGGCAAGCCGACCTTAAACCTGCTTAGGCATGAAATATTCGCGCTGAACTATAATTGATAACCAGTAATCATTGTATTCAGCGTTAAGAAAACCAAAATCTAGGCCATAATTCTTGCCCTGAAAAGCAATTCAACGACCCTAAGCATGAAATAAATGATCGTGTCGGGCTCTAGATAACCATAGCTTCGTATTCATCGTACCCAAGCTGGCGCTAGGATGTGACACATTAGGCTCTGCTCAGGCTCCGCAAAAAAGACACATGGCATATGTTGGAAAATGTGCCATAAATCACTGAACGCAGTAAAAATTCGCACAAATGGCCAAATTTGAGGAAAATTTTAGCTAAATAGGGGACAGTTAGCAAAAAATTCGAAAATTTTCAGTACTTTTTTCTGTAAGCCAATCCAAGCACTCGTCTACTTGAAGTGATCAAAAATTAAAAAAATGTGATGGTCCCTGGGTGTAAACCCTCTTGCCCAAAGGGGTGTATGTGCCTCCTAACGCTGGCACTGCAGTGTGCTGAGAAAAGTAAATATATATCATTCCTGAGGACCTGTACGTAATAAGTGACCAAACAAATGGAAACAAACTGCGTTTTGGAAATCGGGTTCTTCGACTGTAAAACCCTTAAACCCGCATGAAATGGTATAATATATAGCGAAGTTGGACTCTAGATAACAAAACAATCGTATCTAGCTTGCTTGCTAACCTAATGAACACTCGTACATAAAAACACGGGATGACATGCCGAAATTTGAAAATTCAATGTTTCTGGCAAAGGATCGATGAGCCTTATTGGGACCTACGGCAACCCATGGAGTGGTCCCACAAAAATTAGTACAAAGTTCCAGGAGCATCGCTGAACAAAACTACAATCCTTCGTGAGCATGCTATCGGCTCTATTTTTACTGTTAATTTTATTGTTGCTCAAAATTAGGTATCGATTTATTTTTCTTAGCGTGTTTTTCAAAGTTAATGGTTAATATTTGTTTTTGTATTAGCGATAAATTTGGCACAGTTTATTTTTATAATTTATATATGTATTGAACTCTAATATCACAATATTATGGTCTTTGTGTAGAATACGACAAGACTGTAAACTATTACTGAAACTTCAACTCAGTTAATTTATTTTTACTCAGTTTGAGTTGCATCGTTTCAGACATCTAAAACGGGCCGGATCTTTTCACAGTGAGTTTTTATTAATTCAGGCTGTTGAGTTGAGTTAGAACGTAATTCAGGCTTGAAGTTCAATTTTAACTCCGGCTGAGTTAACTTAGAGTGAATTAGAAAAAATTTATTTCAGGAACTGTAGTTTAGCATCAGTCGAGTTTTATACAACTAAGAGTTCCTTTGTTAGATTTATAATATGAAAGCAAACTGAAGATGGTCCCATCAACCATCCTATTCGTAATAATCTATGCAGAGTCACAAACCCTTGTTACGAAAAAATTGTTAAATTTCGTTCAGTTTTTGCTAATTCAAAATTGGCAAAAACATCGAAGTGTCAAAAATTTTGCCTTGTGTTCAAAAAAATTTCGGCCCTTTCAAATTTACGCAAAACGGTCTCTCACAAATGCCGAGTAACTTTGCATTTTTAGATTATCATAACTTAGTGAAACGTAGTGGAGATTGTGTGTTGCAGAGGTGAAATCTTTTAAATTCCATCTGTGTGTGTGTGACCGGTCATAAGTCGAGAACGCCTTAACCGATTTTCAGGATATTGGGCTCATTCAAACCGGCATAGTCGATTTACCATGTACACCGGAATGTTTTTTGATTTGGAGACTAGTTCCGGGGTCAGGGGTCAAAATGTGGGGGTTTTGCCCCATTTTACACCATTTTAGTACCCTTCATGGAAACAAGGTTGTTTTTATCTTAATTATCGAATTTTTTCTCTGGATGGTTTTATTTTATAGTAAAATGATAAATGCCGATGCCTTTTTTACGATTAAGGCTCCGGTTCTGGATTTATGATGGTTTGAGGTACTGGGGTATGGCGGCCCAATGGTTCCTCGACCCAAAATTTGAAAATTTGTTCTGACGTCTTGAGCGGCTGATAAGTTTTGCCTGGGGGTTTTCGGGCATGGGAAACTCATTGCCGGTGCGGTTTTGCTCTGTGACCCACGGTTCCATGAGTACCCCGGTTTATTTGCCCCATGGTTCGGGGTCAGAGGTCAAAATGAGGGTTTTTAGTACCCTTCACGGAAGCAAGGTTATTTTTATCTCAACATTTGAATTGGTTTTATTTCATAGTAAAATGATAAATGCCGATGCCTCTTTTTTGCCGATGATCTGTTTGATTTTATTTCATAGTAAAATGATAAATGCCTATGCTTCTTTTTTGTTTTTCGACTAAGGCTCCTGTTCAAGAGTTATGGCGTTTGAGGTATGGTGCCCTAATGGTTCCCCGACCCGAAATTCTAAAATTTGTTCTGACATCCTGGGCGGCTGAAAAGTTTCACTTGGGGTTTTCGGGCATGGGAAACTCATTGCCGGTATTGGTTTTGCTCTGTGACCCATAGTTCCATGGGTACGGTGGTATGACGCCCCATGGTTCGGAGTCAGAGGTCAAAATGACGGTTTTTAGTACCCTTCACTGAAGCAAGGTTATTTTTATATTTACTTTAGAATTTTTATCTCTGGATGGTTGTATTTTATAGTAAAATTATAAATACTGATGCCTCTTTTTTTGTTTTTCGATTAAAGCTCTGGTTCTAGAGGTATGGGTTTGAGGCATGGTGCCCCAATGGTTCCCTTGACGTCCAGGGCGTCTGATAAGTTGCACCTGGGGGTTTTGGGGCATGGGAAACTCATTGCCAGTGTTAGTTTTGTTGTAACCTTTTGCTGGTATTGTGTGATGTCCACATATAGCATATCGACGAATGCTATCGAAAGATGATTTGATATGAATGCAAAAGGCGTAGGTGTACCTATGCTTCACTACGTTCTGCAATCTCGGTTACTAGTTTATTGTTGACGAGCAAGTTTAAAGCAACAATAACTTTTAACAGAACAAATTAGGCTTACAGGTTAGCGTATGGTGTTCGGAAACAAAACTCGTTTAATAATTAAAGCTTGATAAATTTTCGTTTTGCTAATGTTGCTGTATTTGTTGATAACACAAAATGGCCTGACTTCAATCGCTAAGTTCGTGAAAAATATCACACTTAATTTCATTTGATCAAAAAAGCATTACGTAAATTTTTTTCTGAAATAGCAAAATATGATGATTGGCGATATCATCTTAAGTTTACTCGCGCATAACATTGCAACAGTTATTCATACTGATAATCATTGATTTTAAACCCACGTTTGAGTTGGACTGCTTAACCCAGAACTCCGAATTATTGGCCAAACTCAGCTTGAGTTTTATTTCAAACTCAAAGGAAGTTTTAACTCATAGTCCTGAGTTTGAATTTAATTTAGGTAATTTGTGTACATAGATAGTATAAAGTCATCGAATATTTAATTTGGTCCAAGCTTTCCCGCATGACTAATATATAAATCGGACAAAATGCGTCATATACGATTCGCTAGCGCATGTACAATTTCATCGGGGCAGTGTAACTTTTAAGGGCGGAAGTTAAATCCATGTTATGCCGTTCTCGATATATATACTAAACCTAAGCTAAGGTTTCTAATTCCATGTACTAAGCCTAAGGTCGGGGGACTGCCGCCACCTTTATAACGTTACAATTTCCGGTCCCAAAGGTAACATGGACCTTTCGTCGGATCCAAATTAGATGATTCGGTGTGAGACAGTAGCTGCACATTATACAATTAGAGGCATGCTTTAAAATTAACTTTTCCTACTAGTTTTATTCTGAACATGATTTTTTTTCAAGGTAATATATATAGTATTTGTGTTTGTAATGAACAATTAATACTACTATTCTCTGCTTGTATACTGTGATTAACTATATGGGTCGTCGTTGCTACGTAAGACGATTAAATATTGGACTCGGGCAGGTGTTGCGCCCATCGTCCGGTTTGACTAAGTATATATTGCCTTGCCAAATTTATTTTGAGTACTGAAATCGGCAGTGATTGCTCAGTTTTTTTTTGTCATGAACATTGATGACAGAGATTTGGGCGATTCTGGGGTTATACAGTTTATATTAAAACTTTTAAAATTCAAAACACTTGTTGTAAAATTGAAGTCATCAAAATTAACTGTCCTTGACTCGGTAATTGGGCTCATTAGAATTATATAAGTTTGTACGGACCAAATTATAGATCGAACGGTAACAGTTCCAAATGCCGATCAACTATTGAGTTATGTTTCAAATAATAATAGCTTAGTTTTACAACATTAGCAACGAAATAAAAAGCAACTGAGTATATATACTTATAGAAAACAGGTTGTTCTGAGCAACGTCACCGTATAACTAGTATTAGGGCTAGTTACACTTGTGTTGATGTGACGAAATATATTTATTTATATATAGGATTCGATACTCATTCGACTGCATCACATGAGATGAATATATGCAGAAATATTAATTAGGTACCACGGCAGTCATAGGTGTCCCTTAACAGTTGGTGACAATTATATTTTAAATTTTTGGCCCATGTCAAGTTTAGGAGCCGAAGTATATATAATGCATGCCATGCCGTTTTCGATATATATATATACTAAGCCGAAGCCTTAGTCTTAGCCAAAGCTTAGGTCCCTATATGAGCGAAGTACTAAGCCTAAGTCAGGGGGCTTCCGCCCCCCAAACCCACGCTCTAAGCTGTTGTTTTTTAACGTTATAACATCCGGCCTCTAAAGTTGACATGGGCTAAATTTTTATATGGCATCAATATGCTAGTTTGACCAGGTCATATAATATTAATATGTTTGTCCTTGTGTGTCATAGCTCATAATTATTACTTATATGGCGGTATGCAAAATGTGGGTTGATATAGCTGCGATAGTGTATTTTTTAATTGGCTGTTGTCACTTATAAATAACGTTTATGTGGTACTTATCGAATGAATAAATTATTTGGGAGATGTGTTGATATATTTTATTGAGTGGATTGGTTTGAATGTGTGACACGTTAAAGTTTTATCAATTCCATGGTCTAAGCCAAGCTGCGGAATGAAATGTTATAGTACAAAAAGTAAAGTTTAGTGCGAAGGGTTGGGCTGAGGAAGCTAGCTGACTGTATTCTTAGGCTTAGTATATGTCTCGTATAAGTATAACCTTTAGGCTTTGTATATATCGAGCACGAAACAGGCTGCATATATATGTAATCTACGTCTCAGGCTTTGGTCCATTTACGGTTAAGGTGATCAAACAAATTTTTGAACATGTGTTTCCAAATAGCATGAAATTTCACGCGTGTAGCTACCAGAAAAGTTTAAGGTCCAGAATTGGCTTTTAAGTTTTGATAAATACCATCATCTAATCGATATAAAGTTTTTTTTCGTATTTACATTTAGGCCCGGGGGCTGCGAAGAATTTGGCAGATGATCAATCCTTGTTGATCAGTCAATTATAGCCATATTAACTAATCATCTTCTCAATCTAATGCCAATTTGTTTACACCTTCATACGGCTTTCTAACCAAATTAAGCAAAACCTTCGGAAGGGTACGACGATAGTATTTTTACACGATGCTGGTCGATGTTACTCGCAGGTAATGAAACAAGAAAGTGGGCAGATACAATACGTAAACGCTACTATTGACTGGCGCTTCGCGGTATAAGAGCTTGTTTTGAAGTATTTCCTGCTGCTGCAGATTTTTACTGATATGTCACGCCACACTTTAACACGCAACAGAAATAAGATTGTATAGTTACTTTCGTGTTCAGACACTTTAGGCTAACAGCCTTGGGTAAGGAATTAATTTCGGGTATAGGCCTACAATGCGCCAACATGATTATAATAGAGCATATATTTTGTTTCTTGTGTATATGCCATTCACTATTGGCGTTTACGACATATCGATATGGATATATATAACAGATCATATGTACAGAACAGAGACACAACTGTTCTTGCACAACCTGTAATATATTCAAGCATCAACCAAAATATACTGTACATCATCATCATCAACAACCCTTAGTCGTATGTACCACCCGTATGGACGTCTTCCCTTCATGAAATACAGCTCGCCATCCCGCTTTGCTCTTCGCTGCCCTGGTACAGTGGTCACCGCTACTGCACGTCCAAGAGGTTGTGTTGCCCATCCAATTAGTCTTTGGCCTCCCTCTCGGTCTGTCTGCTATCTTCGTCCATACTTTGGAGCACTGAGTGACTGAGTATGTGATACTGTCGCGGCACATTGCCAAACCACTGAAGTTTCATTTTTTTACTATCGGGCTTCCTCTCTTCTTGATCTTTTCAGATGCAGAGAACAGTGACACCAACACTCATGACACTCAACTTGATGTAATCCGATGATACACATTTACGGTGTAACATTTCACATATCTTGCTTGCATTCTTGTATATAATCAGTTTCTTTGTCTCAAAGAACTTCAGTCTTGAGTTGTCATGCTCATTCCATATGACTCCAGATCAAAAGTTTGCGTGTTTAAATCACGTCGGGTTAGCCGATGTGGGATGATCATGACAAGTCAAAACCGAAGTCAAAACTAAGACAAGGAAACGGTTTATGTACAAGACTACAGGCAAGACATATGAAATATTACATCATTTCTAGAGGTAAGTCCACGTAAATTTGTCGCTTCAGATTACATCGGATTACAGCAAGTTGAAAGACGTGTCTTTATGTCACTGTTCTCTACATCTGGAACAATCGGCTGCAGCTATTATGAATTCGGACCCACCATTTCTCGATGTAAAATTGTAGGTAGGTTTGTTTAGTACACCACACGTATCCATGTAATGTTGCCAAGATGTCGGGCTTGATGGTCGATCGAATGCCAATTAGGCCCAGCGGCAGCACCTACGTCCAGCGTTGATTGCTGGAATGTGCCTTGATCGATGCCTTGAGATATGCCTATTAAATCCTCCACCAGCCCATTAGCTATTGGGTGATAGTCCGCTGTCCGGAATTGGGTCGCTCGAAGGATTCAGGATAGCCCTTGAATATTGTGATTTCGAACAGGCAGCCACGATCAGTTGTAATGTACGATTGAACTGCGAATCGGACCGCTCAGCCACCGAGAATGGCACGCACAACTGTCTCGGCGGTGATGTTGCGAGTCTGAATTACTTCAGGCCATCGAGTTGAGCTGATCGTGAGCAGGTAGGAATGTTTGCCGGATGGCGGAAGAAAACAGATAACGTCGATGTTGTCATGGTCGACGCGGTGGTCGCCGTTTGAAAATCGCCCGAGAGAGGCCACGATGTAGCGATGGGTTTTTGACTTTCTGACTGGGAACACAGCATCGGACCCACTATCGTACATCCCGATTGACGTTTGGCCATACGAATCGTTTGATTACCAATCGCTGCGAAACGTAGACCCTTACATGAGACAGTGCATTGAATCGAATACGGCCTGTCGAAAAGTAATCGGGAGGAAGGGTCTTGCGGTTCCGGTTCAGGTATTGTAAATGATCTGTTTAGTGTTAAATGGAAAGTGCATCAGCGACGCCTTTGTTCGTACCGCTAATATGCCGGATATTCGTTGTAAATTCAGCAAAAATATCACGTGGCTGCTTTTCCTCGGTGACTGCCATTCGAACTGTGATTGAAGTACGAACGTTAGAAGCTTGTGGTTTGTGACAACGAACAAATCTCGTCCTTCGATTATGTGCCGGAAGTGTTTGCTTGATTAATTCGTACACGACCAGCGGCTTCTGGCTCCTGTATCGAGTTTCGGCCAGCATAAGCTTCTTCGTGAAGAATGCCAACGGTACCGATCGTTTGCTGTAGAAAGACCGCACCAATTGTAATGTTTGAAGCATCTACCACGATGTTGAGTGAGGCGTTGTGCACTAGATGAACAAGCAACATTGTTTTCGACAGGGCCTGCTTACAAGACTTGAATGATGCTGTTTTGATTCAGTCCGTTGGATCGACCTTGTGGATTCTGATTCACGAACGAGGGCATTGAGCGGCTTCTTGGTGT
This sequence comes from Trileptium ribeirensis, assembly GCA_030248225.1. Lineage (NCBI taxonomy): Eukaryota > Metazoa > Nematoda > Enoplea > Enoplida > Thoracostomopsidae > Trileptium > Trileptium ribeirensis. The sequence goes on from JASANE010014914.1 coordinate 17,308, forward strand.
CCGCACAGTGCAGGATGAATCTGCGGTAGAAGTCGACCATTGGGACGAATTCTTGGAGCGTCCACTTTATTTGAGGAACCACGAAGTGTCGAATATTTTGTACTTTGGAATCAAGCGGTCGGATCCCGTTGGCGTCGACGCAGTGGCCAAGGAATTGCAGCGATTTGACCCCGAAAGTGCACTTTTGAGGATTGCTGGACATCTTGCATTCGTCCAGACGTTGGAACGGCGTTTCGATGTGCTTGCAGTGTTCATCGTTGTTTGTGCTGGCAACGGGGATATCGTCGGTGTGGGCATAGTAGAAATCGAGGCCTCAAACGATCTGTTCAACATATCGTAGGAATGTCTGCAGCATTGTACGAACAGCATCCTGGCGAATTGGAAGAGGCCGAATAGTGTGACCATTGCGGTTTTAGCAACAGTTTCTTCGTCGACAGAAAGTTGATGGAAGGCTGAACAAGGTCTGTCTTGGAGAAAATGGATACGGGCAACTATACTGTGAAATCCTAGATGTGCGGTATTGGATAGCAATCCTAGACGATTGTGCTGAGAACCGGCAGTGTCTGCAAAGCCCCTATCCAGATTGGGCTCCGGAACCATGTGATGCGGCGACGAGTAGTAGCTTGACGAAGGCGGGATGATGCCGAGTCCTAGCATGTGAACAAATTAATATTTTGCTGCTTTCAGCTTGGAGGGATTGAGACGCAGTGGGCGCATGTGGACCGGAGGACTTCGCGTCTCGATGTGATGTCAGACTCCTTCACGAATATGCGAAGTGGAGGCGGATGAAGTTGTGATTCACGAATTAATTGTGATTTGAGGTTTTGATCAAATTGGGGTGTTGAATCGGACAAAAGGACGGCCAGGTTCAACAACTCGATTTCCGCCCTTGCCCCTTGAACGGATTGGCATATGACATCATGGCGCAAGCTGGATCGGCCGAGTTCTGGGACCCGATCGAAATGGGAGAGGAAGTGACTGAATGACATCGGTGATGACGAAGACCCACGAATAACCCGCTCGAGCCCAAGATTGACTTTGAGGGATTAGTGACTGAATTGTTCTCTGCTTGTTGCTGAGGAGTTGCTGAGGTTCGGTGTCGATCTGCGGGTGTGGCCCTGATGACGCTGCTGACGAACAAGTGCCTCCCACTGTTGAAATCCACGACGATTAAGAAACGAATGGGTTTGATGTCGGCAGGAGCACTTGTTATGGCTAGTGTCCCTCGCTGTCGTTTCCCGCCATTCAACACAGTTCACGTTATCTCGTTGCTTCGGCCCCGAACTTCTCGTGATACGCATTTGCCATCGTTGCGCTCAATACATTGACTTGGATTGCTGTCCATTGGGTTGGTTTGAATAGCTCATCTTGAATGGGATCGCATCCGTCGGCTGTGCTATCGGACGGTGAGTGGCACGAGCTTCCGCAGTTGTTGTACCTCTACTCATAGTATTATGACTTCGAAAGAAAGATTGTTATTATTGGCCGGCCTCATGCTGGCACCGTTTTCGCCGCGACTTCTATCACTTTGTTGGTCAGGGCGGCTGCAGCTTTAAGTGTTGGATTTGCGGATGCGGCGACCGCAACTTGGACTTGTGTCGGAAGGCGCTGCAGGAACACCTGCCGGAGAATTGAATCGTCGACCGTGGATTTATTGATCCTCAGGAGTTGCCGCATGCATTGGGTCCATTAGCTTGGCTTGCGATCGCCCAACTCCTCCGCGGTGAAGAGTTTTTGCTGTTCATTTGTTGTTTCGATGCCGACAAAGGTCGGAACCGTTGTTTGCGAAGGACGTCGTATGGTTTCCACGTGGACGGTTTGATTAGGAGATCCCGAACTTCGGTTGCATGCTCTGCAGCGATGGATTCGATGACATAGTTAAACTTCGTATGTTGCGTAGTGTGCCCTGGGTTGTGAATTGAGTATCCACTTGGGCAAACCAGAGTTCGGGATCGGCGCGCCAGAATGGAGGTAGTCTCACTGCTGTCGAGGCAACGAGTTCGGGTTCTATCGTGTTACTGGAATTGTACGAATTGCGATCCACGGATCAGAATTTGCTCAACACACGACAAAGTTTGGCACCCTGCGATCGAACCGGTTGCAGCAGAGAGAACAATGAAAACCCTAATCCGGACGTTGATAAACAAACATTAAAAAAATACGTCGAATGAATGCGCTGGATGTAAGAACCAGTAGTATTCACCAATGTGGATGATCATGGCAACTGCAGACTGAAGTTTTTTACTAGGACAAGGAAACGGTTATTACACGAGAATGCAAGCAAGACATGTCAAATGATACGTCAGGTGCAAGCGTAAGTCCCCGTGGCAGTGCTACTTAAAGTGTTACATTAGATTACATCAATTTGATTGATGTGTCTTCGAGTCACTGTTTTCTGCGTCTGCAACGATCGCGAAGACACGACGCGTGATCTTTACATATATATATATACACCGATTGATACATCATTTGTTCAGCTGTGCTGTGCCAGGATACATGTTGCTAAGCCAATGAGCCAACCTTAGCTGTATGCTACACTCATTATGCATGAAATACATTCAGTTAGGCAGTGAGTGCGTGCGTACACTGTTTTATTACCATGACGATTACAATACAATGCTTCATCTAGTATAAAAGCTGTTTTATTAGTATATATTTTACTGTCTAGGCATGGACTTGTTGTTGGTATTACGAGCTCAGCAATTGTTGAACATACTATATTCAATGCTGATTCGTGTACTAGCAAATACTATAATATAGATGGTATATTGTTCCTAGAAATTCGCTACATATAAGCAGAATGTATCATATAAAACTATAATAAATACTATTAAAGACTGTTTTAGTTCGTTGGGCCTGCTGTTTAGATATACTATTAGTGTTCGTTGTTGTTCTGCTCTGAGCACACGACGATTAAAGTGGGACATTGAACTATGCTTGCTTTGGTCGCAACCATCAGGCTATACCATTGTTTTCACTGTTTGTAATGTGACATTGTTCGTTGAACGTTTTGGTTTCGCAAGGCATTACCGAACGATGGCTAGTTGGATTGAAAGTTTCTTTCAAATAGTACACATTCGCTCAAAAATCATTTTTGTCCGTCTGCTGGTTGCATAAAAGGTATTCTCATTCTTTTGTTTGACCGTAATGCAATGTAGTCATGCACCTAGCTTTACACTTGTGCTGTTCCAATGAATTCCTATCTAAGTTCTGACACGAGTTGGAGTCGGTTCGATTTTGGCTATTTGCGGGTAGATATCAATCAAAAATATCAGCTTGTAATTCTAATCAAATCTAAAAATAAATTTCTTCATCGAGAGCTACAACTTCGTTAATATACATTTTTGGCAAAGATACCATTTTCGAGCCATGATCTTTTATAATATAATCTCACAAGTGAATTATTAAAAAATTTTGACAGTAAATTTCTTGCCTTTATGGCGTTATCGATGCGATTGCAGTGTTACTTAATGTACTTAGTAACTAAATGCTACTTAATGCAACTTAGTAACTTTAGTGTTACTAACATAGTTGTTAACTAAAGTACTAATAACTACTTAATACATTTAGTAACTTAGTACTTAAGACTTTAGTTTCATTGTTTAACCCTATATTCGGCATTTTTTAATTGTTGGCGAATTGAGTGGGTTAATTTGCTATATTTTGGCTTCAAAATTGTCAAATATGGTATATTTTTTCAAAATAGATGAATGTAGGTGAGTAGCATGTTTCGGGCTCCTGAATACGATAAAAGTAATTATATTTCCCTCGAAAAAGTCAAATCTTAGAGGCCTACAACATGGCATACCTATTTAAATTATAATTTCACATACCATTATGATTTAAAATTTCATTAGTTTTTGTCTTTCTCATCATTGAATTGAGAAATAAAGAGTTTTGATACTAATACGATCATTTATAGCGTTTCATTAGTTTTTGTCTTTCTCATCATTGAATTAAGAAATAAAGAGTTTTGATACTAATACGATCATTTATAGCGTTTCATTACTTTTTGTCTTTCTCATCATTGAATTAAGAAATAAAGAGTTTTGATACTAATACGATCATTTATAGCGTTTCATTACTTTTTGTCTTTCTCATCATTGAATTAAGAAATAAAGAGTTTTGATACTAATACGATCATTTATAGCGTTTCATTAGTTTTTGTCTTTCTCATCATTGAATTAAGAAATAAAGAGTTTTGATACTAATACGATCATTTATAGCGTTTCATTACTTTTTGTCTTTCTCATCATTGAATTAAGAAATAAAGAGTTTTGATACTAATACGATCATTTATAGCGTTTCATTAGTTTTTGTCTTTCTCATCATTGAATTAGAAATACAGAGTTTTGATACTAATACGATCATTTATAGCGTTTCATTAGTTTTTGTCTTTCTCATCATTGAATTAAGAAATAAAGAGTTTTGATACTAATACGATCATTTATAGCGTTTCATTAGTTTTTGTCTTTCTCATCATTGAATTAAGAAATAAAGAGTTTTGATACTAATACGATCATTTATAGCGTTTCATTACTTTTTGTCTTTCTCATCATTGAATTAAGAAATAAAGAGTTTTGATACTAATACGATCATTTATAGCGTTTCATTAGTTTTTGTCTTTCTCATCATTGAATTAAGAAATAAAGAGTTTTGATACTAATACGATCATTTATAGCGTTTCATAACTTTTTGTCTTTCTCATCATTGAATTAAGAAATAAAGAGTTTTGATACTAATACGGTCATTTATAGCGTTTCATTACTTTTTGTCTTTCTCATCATTGAATTAAGAAATAAAGAGTTTTGATACTAATACGATCATTTATAGCGTTTCATTAGTTTTTGTCTTTCTCATCATTGAATTAAGAAATAAAGAGTTTTGATACTAATACGATCATTTATAGCGTTTCATTACTTTTTGTCTTTCTCATCATTGAATTAAGAAATAAAGAGTTTTGATACTAATACGATCATTTATAGCGTTTCATTACTTTTGTCTTTCTCATCATTGAATTAAGAAATAAAGAGTTTTGATACTAATACGATCATTTATTTATAGCGTTTCATTAGTTTTTGTCTTTCTCATCATTGAATTAAGAAATAAAGATTTTTAATACTAATACGATCATTTATAGCGTTTCATTAGTTTTTGTCTTTCTCATCATTGAATTAAGAAATAAAGAGTTTTGATACTAATACGATCATTTATAGCGTTTCATTAGTTTTTGTCTTTCTCATCATTGAATTAAGAAATAAAGAGTTTTGATACTAATACGATCATTTATAGCGTTTCATTAGTTTTTGTCTTTCTCATCATTGAATTAAGAAATAAAGAGTTTTGATACTAATACGATCATTTATAGCGTTTCATTAGTTTTTGTCTTTCTCATCATTGAATTAAGAAATAAAGAGTTTTGATACTAATACGATCATTTATAGCGTTTCATTAGTTTTTGTTTTTCTCATCATTGAATTAAGAAATAAAGAGTTTTGATACTAATACGATCATTTATAGCGTTTCATTACTTTTTGTCTTTCTCATCATTGAATTAAGAAATAAAGAGTTTTGATACTAATACGATCATTTATAGCGTTTCATTAGTTTTTGTCTTTCTCATCATTGAATTAAGAAATAAAGAGTTTTGATACTAATACGATCATTTATAGCGTTTCATTAGTTTTTGTCTTTCTCATCATTGAATTAAGAAATAAAGAGTTTTGATACTAATACGATCATTTATAGCGTTTCATTAGTTTTTGTCTTTCTCATCATTGAATTAAGAAATAAAGAGTTTTGATACTAATACGATCATTTATAGCGTTGCCATTAACGCATTGGAGGTATTAACAGCGTCGTGCACAACATTATAAAAGACGAGTAAGCACTGTTACAGACACATTTATTAACTCTTGCTTCATTGTATTGAGCACAGGAAATAGATATTACAGTTGGGTTTAGCCTAGGTAATAGCAACCATTAACTCACGTAATGTTTCTTTGAATGTTTTGCCGATCATATAATTGTAGAATTAAATAATTTAACCAAACAGCTAAGGTAAACAAAACGGCAAGCGCTAATGGTATTTATTCCAAATTTGACCTTCGTGTAGTCTAGAAAATTTTAATTTGAAATTGCATGTCATTCAAGTCACCCGATGTCAAACGCGGTAGAGTGGTCTAGAGCACTGTTCCTTGCTACCAGCGGTTAGCGGTTCAACTCACGTCGGTACTTTTTTTGCATTTTCTACAGTCTTTGCTCCGGCAAATAAATATACATGAGCGTATAACGTATAGATACATAATAAGATTAAAATATCATTAATTTTTATATAATTTATCAAATATTTAGTTTCGGAATAGGATATTACAAAAACATATTGTCTATTTTTGTATGAACGATATGAACAGCAGACGACTCGCTAATTTCGTTTGGAACAAATGTTGAAACCTGTATTTTCGACACCTGTAATATACTCGGAATGCTTTCAATATTCGCATGATTTGCCATATGTGTACGTTTGAACGGTAGTCTGTCCGATGTTGAGTTGAACGTCGTGTACCGCGAAATTAGTACTGTTGAAAAATTCAAAAGTAGTTCGGATTTTTCAATTCCTATACTTGAAAAAAAACTTAGTCATAAGGGTTCATAGCAATACGTAACTGGTCGAAGTAGATGGACATATA
>JASANE010014915.1:0-14441 GCA_030248225.1 Trileptium ribeirensis
AATCGTATTGTGGGATCAGACACGTTGTTTACCATTTCTACTGATCATGCCGAGACCTCGAATTATCAATACCCGCGCATCACAATAACCGAAAATTCGAACCCCTTCGTAGCGGAATGTCTTATTCCGATTAACTTTAGAGCAGGAGAGATAAACGCTGATTTAGGACAGTCTGTAGCACTACAGCCACAGGCTCTTTTCTATAGAAGAGTAGTGTTAGCCATGGAACAATTGAACAACCTGAGTAGGCTTTTCGACGTTCGCTTCGAGTGTAGTGAGGATCCAGCACTTCAACGAGACTCTGCTATGTTAAGCAGTATCCTAGGCATGGCATCTCCTATTGACCACCGCGTAACTGGATTGTACCTCGATCCAGTGGCTCTTGCTTCGTTGGAACTCCTCATGGAGTTGTTGGGTCAATGCGTGAATGGCCACACGCTCCAGCAAGTCATGGAGAAGGAATTTGAGGCAGAGTTGAGCAAGCACCCAATGTGCCAAGAGTGTAAGAGGAGCCATAGTCAACCGACATCAAGTGTCGATCCTTGCTGTTATTTCGTCGGACGCCATGGAAAATGGAATTATCAAGGTACCTTAAGCACTGCTTGTGCATCTATCCGCATTGATGGGTATATAATACCTAACTGCCGCTACTACATTGGTATTCAGACGCCCCGAATGCAACGGCTCTCACGCGCCGCCAATATCGATTTACATGAGATGCTGAGCGAAGCTCCCCAGCTGTTGGAATTTATTTATAGGAATCAGGGTAGCGAAGGAGTCCCAATAACCACTTTTGCTCAGTACACAATGGATAACATGGAGTTTACAGACGAGTCCCATAGACGGGATCGCCTAGTGCTTTTGTGTGCGCGTTTAAGACTCCTGAGACGTCCGGCTAGCGTTAATATGCTCCAAATTGAGTGCGGTATGACAATAGGTGAACATGTAGAGGTGGACTACCTAATCTCGGAACCGTGTACGCTCCAACGCAGTAGTATCAGTAGTACCACTCAAGATTTGGACGAACAGCCATTGGAGTACGAGTTTCTTCGTGACGACTGACCGGATTAACTTTAAACATCCCTCTAGACCCCCGCCTTATTCAAAATGAGCCGGAGGGTCACGCCTCCAGCTGAGCAAAATTTAGCCGACCTCGAACGGTGACGATGGTGCATCGTTTTGTGGTAATACTCCAGTTTTGGACCCAAATAAGAACGTGATCAAAACTATTACATTTACTAGTGTTCACCATAGCATTACGCCATGGTCTTCTCTCGAGACCATTGTCTAAAAGGACCAGAATTAAGGCTCGCCTTGCGAGCCATCGCTAGAAAACCGCTGTTGCGGGAGAAACACATTGTGTCCCCGCCTTAAACAAAATTTTAAGACCTTCTAAAACTAAAGAAAACTTACCTCCTCGCCCTGGCCTTTTTGGCCCCAAACCGGGCGAGTGCAAAACCCCCTTTTTCTTTTGGAGCGAGTTGATCGCTGAGTTTAACCAGGTTTCACTATTTATCGTGAGTGCCCGTTAGGCTATGTACTATGTATCTCTCGTTTCACTTTTCTGTAGTTTCATTGTCAACCAGCTACAATTTCCCAGTTAGTGAGTTGAACCTGCACGGAGAATTCAAGTCCGCTGCAGTTCTATTTGTCTTAACCATTCAGCCATAGGAGTACACCGACTTTTAACATTACGTCGGTCATAACTCAACTGCATTACGATGCAGTTGAGACACTGCAACAATGCAGTGAACTAGGAAAAGATAGGCATTAGAGAGAGTCAAAGGACAAACGGCAAAGAGACAAACCAAAAGACGCAAAGGCATCCGGGGCTGACCGCCCTTGTCCCGACAATCCAAAACGACCCCGTCAGGTAGGAAACGAGGCTAATTTAGCCTCTAGATAGGTGTGGCCAGTCAGAAACGGACTCGTCGCATCGCCTAGACCCCGACATCAAAGTTGCAAGGAAATCACCCGGCTATTTAAGTCAAAGGAAAATCAACCGGCTGGACGAGAGTCCCGCAAGTTGTCCAAAAGGACACATCACGCCGCGTCGCAACTATAACTGTGTAAAGTCGGCTTAAATTACAGGAAACTGTTTCAATTTTCTACTTCCTTTGCCCCCCCAGTCTTAGTCGTTCGGTCAGTCGTACTATCATGTAGGTAGGGACGTCAAACGTTACATGACGAGTTTATGCATAGGCGCCAACGTGAATATAGCTGGAGCATAAATTTTCGGAGTTAGAGTTACCTTATGGCTCGTTTACGTTAAATTGTGTGCGCCGTGACCTAGTTATGTCTCAACAGTCTAGTTTCGCTTGTTGGGACAATCAACAGTCACGGCTGACTATCTGTTTTGTCCGCATTTACTTAGCTAGGTGCGTTTGATAAGCTGGGCGTCATGGCGGACTGGACTGGACAAATAGATGAGTCTCGGCGCACTATTGCCGCGCAAGACAGCTGTCAAAATGTAAATTTAGCGCATTTTACAACTGCTAAAATTGGGTTTCCCGCGCTGGACAACTGCCAAAATTTGAATTTACCACGCTGGACAGCTGCCAAAATTTGAATTTCCCGCGCTGCACAGCTGCAAAATTTAAATTTCCCGCGCTGGGCAACTGCAAAAGTTTGAATTTCCCGCGCTGGACAACTGCCAAAATTTGAATTTAACGCGCTGGACAACTGCCAAAATTTTAATTTCCCGCGCTGAACAACTGCCAAAATTTGAATTTCCTGCGCTGGACAGCTGCCAAAATTTGAATTTCCCGCGCTGCACAACTGCAAAATTTAAATTTCCCGCGCTGGACAACTGCCAAAATTTGAATTTCCCGCTCTGGACTGCTGCCAAAATTTGAATTTGCAGTGCTGGACAACTGCCAAAGTTTGAATTTCCCGCGCTGGACAACTGCCGAAATTTTAATTTGCCGCGCTGTGTCAGAATTTAAATTTGCAGCGTTTAATAGCTGCCAAAATTTGAATTTACAGCGTTGCACAGCTGCCAAAATTTGAATTTCCCGCGCTGGACTGCTGCCAAAATTTGAATTTCCCGCTCTGGACAACTGCCAAAATTTGAATTTCCCGCGCTGGACAACTGCCAGAATTTTGATTTCCCGCGCTGTGTCAAAATTTAAATTTGCAGCGTTGGATAGCTGCCAAAATTTGAATTTCCCGCACTATACAACCGCCAAAATTTGAATTTCCCGCGCTGGACTGCTGCCAAAATTTGAATTTGCAGTGCTGGACAACTGCCAAAGTTTGAATTTCCCGCGCTGAGCAACTGCCGAAATTTTAATTTGCCGCGCTGTGTCAGAATTCAAATTTGCAGCGTTTAATAGCTGCCAAAATTTGAATTTACAGCGTTGCACAGCTGCCAAAATTTGAATTTCCCGCGCTGGACTGCTGCCAAAATTTGAATTTCCCGCTCTGGACAACTGCCAAAATTTGAATTTCCCGCGCTGGACAACTGCCAGAATTTTGATTTCCCGCGCTGTGTCAAAATTTAAATTTGCAGCTTTGGATAGTTGCCAAAATTTGAATTTCCCGCACTATACAACCGCCAAAATTTGAATTTCCCGCGCTGGACTGCTGCCAAAATTTTAATTTGCAGTGCTGGACAACTGCCAAAGTTTGAATTTCCCGCGGTGGACAACTGCCAAAATTTAAATTTACAGCGTTGGACAGTTGCCAAAATTTAAATTTACAGCGTTTGATAGCTGACAAAACTTGCCCCATAACATCATTTATACATTAAGATATCTACGTCCGATATGCTATACTGTGTTTTTGGGCTATTAAGGACATGTTATATAGTCAGCGCTGACTGATAAAAAATCCACACAGTCCCGGCAGACTGTCACATATGTCCGTCGTCGTAGCTACGGTATTACACGGACATGCGGACAGTCACCGCCCACTATTAGGACATAGCTAGGTCACGGTGCACACAAATTAACGTAAATGAGCCATTACTTAGCTTTGCAACTAGGCTGTCGAGCTCGCGTAGTCGGCACCGAATATCGTTTTCCCTCAGCCCCGCTTAAGTAGTAGTCGCCCAGAGCGACCAGCGTCTAGGAGCATTGTCCGAAGCACCCTAGGGCCCTTGCTTGCTACGCCCTATAGCTGAAGAAATCGCTAATATTGAGCTAAAGCAAGGATAACCGCCCCTAGCTCACGCACACGCGTGAAGCCGCATGCTCCGTCCCGCTTGTCCCCTATTTTTACCGTCTTGCGCCCCATATTGCACTGAATTGAACCGACTACCTCGGGCTGATGTTAGGCCTTCCGACACACTCAGGGAACACTCGTCCCCGTATGAGACTTGATTATTACAATAAACGTTGCACTTTTTCACATTGTGTTCAGACTCATGTCGTACCGAGACGATAGGGACTTGCGCTTTTCTATGGTTTGTCCGTTCGGACGAGCAGGCCCTGTTCGCCCTGGCTTGTGTGCGAGAATGTCGCAAGCCCTGACGAGCACGGCCTTCTCTCAAGTTTGTTTTACCCCTTGCTGGAATCGAAGAGTAGAATCTGAGAAATACAGTCAAAAAATCTAACCCGCCATTGGCGATAAGTTGAAAATCTCAATACGGAATTTTGAATGTTTTCATCGAAATAGAATTTGTTGACAAGTGCAGGCCACGCCATTGATAGTCCGACATTAAACACTCAGGGCCCGTCGGGACCCTGTGGGGGGCCACATAGGTTAATGCTCTAACACGGAGCATACCGTGATTTTAGCTAGGCAATTCGTCTTGAGCTTCAAATTTCTAGGGACCATTTTGCATTCTATTTCACAACTCACTACGCTAAAATAGAATTAAACAACTTCCGATGAGTCTAAGATAGGGAATAGCGGCTAAGCTCCATGACCTGCGAACAGGTGTCGGTGCTAGCCTCCCTGGGGGACCTCAGAAATCATACCCGATACTAGACACGTGCGCAACCTTTCGGGCGGGGTCCGAACACACCCCGTGAAGCGCGCCCGCGGCCTGCTAAGCTGCGTAACTTCTTGGGTTTGACCAAGAATAGGTTCAAAATTTAGTAATCACGGTCCACCCTTGAGGTTACGATAGCCGGGGTCGTATGGGCATGGTGTTAGGAAGTTGCGCCATGCAGCTGCGTCACCGGTTATTACACTTGCGCTTGAATCATAAACTAAAAAACAATATTTATACAAAAACCTGACCAGTCATATATGCTATATAAATATATATATAAGCATACCATAGCAGCTACAAAACGGCGCTATTCAGCCAATAAAATTGCCATTTAGTATAAAAATCGATTTATATTAGCTTTTATGTCCATAAAATATTTCATATACTCCTAGTTCCGGGCATATTTTTATCTATTATCATTTGATATATAGAATGAATCTATTCCCAAGAGTCGTATTCTTTAGACAAAACCGGGAGGTTTCTGGCAGGATAAATAAAAAAATCCCAAATTAGTACGTTCATACCCAAAACGCCTTTAGATATCTTTATTATTTTACGTGCTGGGTCACTTTAATGCTGTGGCGTTACTTACGTGAGACTGTGTATTATACATACTTTAGCAACATTGTGCGAAAGTAAGCTTCAATCGCAGTGTCAACAGATCAATCCTGTTTGCTGCAATTTTGAAAATCATTTTTTCAAATTTTTTAAATAATACTTCGCTGAATCAGGTGTTGGAATGAGTTTTTCCGTTGAAATTTAGGACAGAACAGTGCCAGCTGTTTTTCCTGAATTACAAATTGCGTAAGAAAATTGCTACTAGAAATTTGTAACTAGTCATAAATAAATACTTGAAAAATATTCCTAAATATTTTGTGCCAATAATATTGAGAAACTTTTCTTTTTTTGCGAAAATTTTCCGGACTAGTCTTTGAAAGAATTCCTTCATGTGCTAAATATTTACAACAGATGTGCTTTGCGTACGCTCTGGGAATGATAGTACCAAGTTTTTGCTGTAGTTATACATATATGGTTGCAGCATTTTACTGTGTAGTATTTGACGGAACATCAAGATCAGTTCTGTTCATTTAGACACCTTCGAGGAAAAATTAAATAAAAACATTTATTCCGATCACTTCGTATTTATCAATATTAAATCTCCTATAAGAAAATCAGGAATAATATTGAATGAACTAAAGATTTTCATTGCGTTGTCTTTAGAAGCTTATATTACACAGTAATAAACATTTTATTGCAATCTCTGTAATGTCTTAACTCTTTTCAGGAGAATTTACTCTTAAAATTTGACAGACTTAATTTATACCGTTTTATCACAAATGAATCAGACACATTTATGAAATGATCAAAAAAGTACGAGTCTTTAAACCATGATATTATCTTCGGGGGACAGTCTAGTAATAGCCCTGAATATTTTGCATATGAATATTCTTGGGTTTTTTTCTTTTAGCCCGCCAGCCCGAATTTGGTCAATTTTGAAGATACAGAGCTGAATTTGGCATCAATCGATTCAGCATGATGAGGCGATTCAGAAAATACTCATTTTACTCACATCCCTGAAATTTTTTTCCGATTTTTTGAGACCCCAATGGTCCCGCGCCGGGAACCCAAAAATTTTTTCTTCGGAATAAGGTCACGTTGGGTACCGTTCGACTCCGTTTGATGAGAGAAATCTACTGGTGTGTATTTTATTGAAATGTACGCCACCGTTAGAAAGTTATTTTTAGAAGCTGCTTTTGATATTACGCTACAGAGTTGAGTCACAATCGGTTTTTACTCGGGTAATGAGGCCAAAAATACACGAAAACGGCAATATCTCCGCAACAGTTCGAGCTATGTAGGTTATATTGGACTCACTGAGTAGGGTGATTCAACCGCTAGCAGGGCTGCTGTTTTCATTATTTATGCTGCGGAATTTAGCCAAAATGGAGTTTCATTGAGCCCCAAAATACATGAAAATGAAATATCTCCGCAACCACTAGATTGATAAGAATACTAGTAACTCTATAGTGATTGTAGTGAAGCATATACAGCTCACCTACGTGTTTAGCGTGCACAGCCAATCAGCTCTCGATAGAATAAGTCGACATGCTATATGTGGATATCACACGATACCGCACAAGTTAGAACAAAGCTAACACCGGCAATAAGTTTACATGTATGAAAGCCCACCCCTAGGAAACTGTCAGCCTCCTAGGACGTCGCAATAAAATGAGGAATTTTGGGTAGAACCATGGGAGCGCCATACCCTCGTGCCCATGGGTCGCGCAGCAAAATCACCACCCGAAAACCGCCCAAGTGAAACTTTTCAGCTGCCAAGGACGTCAGAACAAATTTTATAATTTTAGGTCGAGTAACCACTAGGATGCCTTACCTCAAAACCAATAAACTCCACAACCGCAGCTTAATCGAAAAACAGAGGCATTGGCATTTATCATTTTGCTGTGAAATAAAACTAGCCAAAAAATCGAATGTTAAGATAAAAATAAGCTTGTTTCCGTGAAGGGTACTAAAATGGGGTAAAGCCCACATTTTGACCCGAACCCAAATAAAAAACGGCTGGGGATATACCCTGTAAATCGACAATGTCTGTTCGAATGAGCCCAAGATCATGAAAAGTTGTCATTCCCGAGTTACGGCCGATCACACACACGAAGACGGAATTTAAAAGATTTCACCCCTGCAACACACAATCTCCAGTGCGTTCTGATTAATCTCATTTGGTAATCCTAATCACAATATGTACTGTCACTATAAGATTGGGTCAAAATGCTTTCAATGAGACCGAAACTACTATGAAATGACTGTATCTTAACAACCACCCGAGCCACATAGGTGCTATTGGCTCCATTCTGTACAGCACCCCATCCTCCAGGTTATTGCCCAAAATACGCAATAAGCGACTATATATATACCTATATATCCACGGTTAAATGCAATATGGTTGCTATGCGTTCATTTTTTAAGTTAATATATCTATGCGCGTCTCTCCTAAATTACATACTCAGAGTTCATCACCTTGGCGATGAGACAAAGTTCTAGTAGAAATGAACAGAATATAAATATTTGAGTTGCACGCTGAATCTACGTTTGACAGAGACAGTGCTCCAAGTTATTATCTATACATGTTTTATTTAATCGCAATTTAACAGTTGCATAAATTTGCCGAGTTTAAATAGCAGGAATGTTGCTAAACATTACATCTAAATTGACTTTAGCTCATCATATCAAATAGATGCAAGTTTTATTATTACATTTATCAAGTTAAAAGACAAACAAGGAAAATCCTACGACACATCATTGTAGATTTAAACAAAACTCTATGTCAAGCGTGAAGATACGCATGAATCCACTGTAGATGCGTACATCATGGTTTTTTGTGACAGCTACGAAATGCCTCGTGCAAACATTCGCGTCCACATTTCACTGATCGGTGCTCGTGATTTAGCGAACAAGAACGGGTTTTCCGACTGTGCACGATATATATACGACAGCAATTTCAATATATATATACGTGCGCGTATTGTCCCGATTCGCACATTCGTCCAGTTGCATCATGGGCTGTGATATGCTAATAGTTTGAGGCCCAAGCAACCCTGAGTGAGATTATATTATAACGTATAAAAAAAGAATAGCTTAGAGCCGGGGGTTTGGGTGCGCAGCCCCACCCCCACCGACTTAGGTTTAGAGTAAGTCTCACATAGACTTTAACTGAGGCTAAGGCTCAGTATAACTAATTTTATTTACAGCTATAAGGGTAAAGCTATCTCAGGTTGATAGATATGCTGATATGGCTGCGTTGCCAAGTTTGCATAAAGTATTTCATAAAAAGACTATTAGAACTGCGTTTTAATGTATTTTTACACATGCGACGACCACATTGTGATCGAATTACTAAACTATGCAACAAAAACCATTCTGCATGCTGCAAGGCCAGGGACAACACGATATAATGCAATTACAAGACCTATGTACAGTTTACCTGCAGGGCATGAATTACCCCTATGTAGTTAACCGGGGACAATGCCCCAAGATATTTCTAATACCCGGTTGGAGCTGGGCCTTCCAAGTAAAAGGCTTCTGTACTATTTTTATCAGTCGGACACTTGTTATGCAAACGTCAACTTAACAGACAATCCTATTCTATTTCATGAACTGTTTGGAGCCTTGAATGGCATAAAAGGCCTGGTATACAAAGTACTATTGTTTTCATCGTATTTAGCAGGTCTCAACATGCATACGGACCCCTTATAGCCTTCCGCGTTATAAAACTATAATTGTTTTTTGCCAAAATAAGGTATTTTTGCAACATTAACCGCTTCATAGGATTGTTAGTCATAGCGGCAAAGGTCGGCCGAAACTTTTCAGCAACCTGCATCCAAAATTGCAACGAAATATTACATATGCGTGAGTATGGTCGCCGATGTGATACACGTTTTTAATTTTATCATTTATATAGGCAACGTATACAAAGTAACCGGCAGAACTACATAACTATTGCAAAAACGTTCAAAGTCACCAATATATTATAACATAATAAAAATGAATCAAGACTCAACATCAATCATTTCTTGAATCAAACACAAACGAATCCTATACTCTCTTAAATACAGCCATATATTTATTGCCGCTGTTTCTTGTTACTTCGTGCCCTTCTTCAGTACTATCAAGTATCTGTGCCCTTATTCAATACTATTAAGTATCATATAATAAAAGGAATCAAGACTCAACATCAATCATTTCTTGAATCAAACACAAACGAATCCTCTACTCTCTTGAATACAGCCATATATTTATTGCCGCTGTTTCTTGTTACTTTGTGCCCTTCTTCAGTACTATCAAGTATCAGCTTGGATGCTGCATCGCTTTCCTTAAAATACACAATCATGGCAAAATAACCTATAATAATATAGTATTTTCCAGCATATTTTCTTAAATTCCAGGACGTGGTCACCCAGTATAACCAATCTTTGACAGTACGGAAATGGGGAAGTAACAAAAATTTTGAAACGTAGCATGAAATGCACTAAAATACAGCTTCGCCACATCAATGCGGCTCATGCAAGACGATAAAGTTGCGTACTTGATGTATACAAGCCGATCAAAAATATTCCTCTCGGATACTATATATAATTGTTCCGCAAATTCCACTGCATCCAAATACTGAAACATCCGAACCGAGAACAATATTATGTTTATGGAAGCTCTTGAAATTAGCATATTTTGTCTACTCTCAGCTACTGTCTAATCCCCAACTGAATGTTTTCAAATCTTCTTACCAGGAAATAACCGGAACCGAAATTTACCGGAATCGTCCTTTCAAACCGGATACGGAACACGGTCTTCGAAAGTTATATAGTAAAACAGATGATTTCGATGACATTATTGCCTCTCTGAAATTTTGAAGAGACTACGGAAGGTAATATTTATTTGTCGATCAGTATGTTGTTTTTTAAACACCCAGAGCAAAGAAATGCCTTCCACTAGGGTCATTCCACCATACGATTGTCCTTTTGTCCCATAAAAATGACTAATGACTTTTTTGGCTTCGATTATCTTCATTTTTACACCCTATGACCAAAAATGTCAAGGATTCCGAATTTGAGGTCGTTATAGTAAACTTTTTAACTTTTCTGATGCTATGACTTCTCAAATACCATCCACTGCTACCTGATAACGTGGTCGGGAAGGAATTCGACATTTTTCAAAAAATAATTTTATAGCATAATATGTGGTCGAAATGCAGTGCCACAATGTATGTATTATGAACTAAACGAGCGAAATTTCATCGAAATAACGTCCCATCTCCGATTGGTCGGCAGGGGGATAAACGTCTTAGATCAACAGGTCGGACATGAGATAGAACTCAGGTCGTTTCATCATTCTCTTTCTCATAGGAAAGAACCATAACAGACAAATTAAAGGAGTTGTACTCACTCCACATACCCCAAACTAGCTATGGTCGGGGTCTGGGAGGTAATCAATTGTGTTAAAATCGATCTTTTGACCCTGGCGCCGGGGTAACAAGAAGCCTCTGGCTTAATATTTTTTCAAAAAGAACCCAGGAAATAGGTATGATCTATGAACGTTTATGTACCGTGCATAACTAACGAGCAATGACCAAAAAAGAATTTGGTCGGGGGAGGTAAAGTGGGGTTCATTCCATATCAGCAGCTCCTACTCTCCAGGATTGGGGGTCGATTTTAAAATTATGTAACTAAAAATCTTAGACCTGACTAATGCTGCACAAAAAAGAATTAAGGCCATTATACTAACACCGAGCCACGGCACTACAGGAAAACACAGGTCATAGAATTAGTCATTACGTTTTTTGTGAATTTGAGATCTATGTGGATGTCCAGCCCCTTAGGGCGGGGGTGAGGCCAAAGATTTTTTGTTGTTTAAAATAGCTAAGTAATAAGGCTTCCTAGCGTAAATAACATTTTTGCCAGTTTCCTGCACGTTTCTGTGCTACAGACCAAAATATCTACGTTTACCCAACCCCGACGAAAAGAACATCGGAGTGTGAAATGACCCACTACATGGCCTTGCGTAAACTGAATGTGTTTCTAATGCATAGGGCGTAGACAAAACACTTTCGCTCTGTCTTCAACGGTACCTATACTGAACATACTTTTGTTACATGTTATCAGAGCGTGGTGTAAAGCAGCGAAGATTGTGTTGCAGCGGTGAAAGCTTTTAATTTCGTCTGTGTGTGATCGACCATAACTCGTGAACGACTTAACCAATTTTCATGATTTGGGTTCATTCGAACCGGCCAAGTCGATTTATCATGTACATCCCAGAACGTTTTTGATTTGAGGTCTGGTTCCGGGGTCAGAGGTCAAAAGGAGGGTTTTTACCACATTTTAGTACCCTTTTTAACCACATTTTAGTACCCTTCACGGAAGCAATGTTATTTTTATCTTAACTTCCGAATTTTTTCTCTGTTTGGTTTTATTACATAGTAAAACTATAAATGCCGATTATTTTCTGCGTTATGGAGTTATGAGGTTTGAGGTATGGCATCCTCGTGGATCGTCGACCCAAAATGTGAAAATTTGTCCTGACGTCGTGGGTGGCTGAAAAGCGTCATTTGGGGCTTTTCGAGCATGAAAAACTCATTGCCGGGATTCTAACAATTGCTGTGTTTTCCGTATGCTTGATAATCATTGGCCAATAACGGAAGGTGGGTGAACCTGTTTTTCTGCCTAATGTGTATGTGTAGTAGTGTGATTGAACTTGTGCGCTATTGTGTGATATCCACACCACATATAGCATAATCGATATAATGCTATCGAGAGCTGATTGGCTGTGCACACAAAAAGCGTAGGTGTACGTAGACTTCACTACGCTCTGCAATCTCAATAGAGTTGCTAGTCCCGTAGGAAATTTGAAATTATTGGTTTAAGTGGTTCTAAAATGAAATAAAAGATGGTATACAATTATTCTCTGGTCAGTCGGTCAGAGACAATGTTTAGGCTAGCATTGGGTAACCAGTGTACCCCTCAGATAGATGATGATGACTTTCTGATCAAAATGCTATAAATGAAACAAACTGTGATACTGCTTGCATAGTTTGAATATATACAGTTTATTACCAACAATGCGTTGCACATTATGTTACTTTGCACTAATGTAGACTGATTTACAAAGTTTATCAGCGCACTGGCTGGTGCTTGACGCAATTTATGTTAGTCAAGCTTGCAGCTAAGTACTTCTAAATAATCCATACTATGTTACCTAGTTGGACCGATGTATTTCTAGCATACACCGAAGACTTTTGAATGGATAATATATCTGCTACAAGCATCGACTTGGCTTTGTTTTGTTAAGACACTCCTGCCGGGTAACCATGAAAAATTCTTACTGATCTTGTGCTCCACTTACGTTTCACATTCCCTAATTCTTGGTTAAGATGCATACTGTGTTTCAGGTCAGTTTGTAACGCCAAACTGTTATAATAGTCTGTGCATTTGTAAAATTTAATAACGTAACAACAACTCGCCAGTGCTCCTGTTATTAGTAAATTACAATAACATAGATAAAACACAACTCACAAGCTCCTCCTCTGTCAGTTTTATAAACAGAGGGTGTTCTGATAAATGCTTAACCATCCATTCGTGCAATTCCACTACGTCAGTAGCAGTGTATAGGTATCCCTGGAAAGTAAACATAAATTAGGACACACAAGGAGCATCCAGTTTATGAAACGGCTAATTTCGTGCATGTAGTAATCTAAATAAACACAGGATTTAGTTTTACGCATCTAAAATTGAACATGTTTATAACATGAATTAACGAGTTAATTAAATGCTAAATTTTCGATAAAAAACAATGACAGTTCGTATTGATACGACAAAATTTCAGTTATGTACGAATAAATTTAAGCTGCCCCGCCTGCCATCATCTTTTGACACTAAGTACAAAACGTTGTTAGAGAACAAAACAGTTATTGCAATACCCAGTTCCAAATTCAAAAATTTCCGCTTGCGAACGCAGAGCGACTGATTTCTAAACGGGTAATTTCTGTTCGCTAACATAATTCATCTGTTTGCTGTTTGGCCACGATTTCGTTTCACAACGCAGAACGTGGCAACTCACATTCCACAATCTTTCGTTACGCTAAGGCATTTCGTTTTATTAATGATAATACAATAATTGTAACTTAAAATAGGCTAAAATTAACTAAAAGTAAAAACGTACTAAACGCCAAAATTGGCGATTTTTCGTTTTTTCATAGAAACGATGCTTTTTACTACTGCGGACATGAAGACAAAAAGATCCAAACGCCATACACATCATTTAACTACATATATATGAATATCACTTAGCTCGTTTTTACTCCATTACACGATGATTAAGTAAAAATGTACTAAACGACATCAGGAGGCGCTTAGGTTGTTTTTACTTTTACACACGTTCTCCATATCATGAGCTATACGCCATGGCGTTTAGTACATTTATATGTTTTAAGTCGAAGCTATGCATTATGTAGACAACTATTTGGCAAAAATGTTTTCGCCATAACCATAAATATGCTGCAAAGTTTTTTGATTTCCATTTCAGGAATTTCGCACGCTAAACTGTCAGCTCACAACAATGGCGTATCCCGTCATTTGCCAGCGACGTTCCATGAATCATTACTATTAATTATCATGTCTTGTAGTATTAACTACATGTCATGTAGTTCGCTAAAGTCACATGTGGTGTGTAGCTTTTAAACACTAAATGGGAGTATTTGAGTTTGATAAAATGAAAATTATTTTGTTCAAATGTAAAACGGTCATTAATCCGTAAATTTTAGAACTAATCATTAATAGGCCAATATTTTGTTTCCTAACATTTTTGATTCTTAATTTTTGTACGTATGGTTGGTACACCGAACAAGCGACCGCCAATTGCTAATGACATAAGGGGATGGTAGAGGCGCACCTGAAGTTTGCTCATGTATAAGTGTCCATTTTAAAATCGAATCTATCCT
>JASANE010014916.1:0-14777 GCA_030248225.1 Trileptium ribeirensis
ACCACTTGGAACTTATGTACCCCACACAGTGGCAGACACACCCTATACTACAGGGTGTCTTAGACACCCCTGTGTTTTTAAATAAAGTTTCAAATAAATTTCAAACAAAGCTAGCTAATAGTTTTGCTTATTTGAGACGGTGTCAATGAACGCTCGTTGCGCTTTCTTTTTGCTGAGGGTTTCCGCCACCTCGTGGGGTCATTTTACATAGGGCCTACAGGATACCCTAGAAACACCGCATTGGCAGTCATAAAACACCGAAATACTACATTGACAAAATGTGGTATCTAGGGGTGTGCCCGACACCCTCATATTTTGTTATATGTTGTGGATGTCACTGTCACCGTCTTTACGGTATAGTCTACACTACAGGAGGACAAAAGTTCCAACTGTTGGGGACATTATAACGTGAATTCCGCATTAAATCGGCTAAAATCTTGTTCGTGAACAAATTTGATGTTGTCGAATAAACAACTAGTTTTTGGAGCGACCAGAACTTGGAGTTCCGTAACTGAACTTTTTACAAAAAAACAAAATTGGAGGAACAGCGGGATCATCTTAGGTTTAGTTGCTCATATGGAAAAGGGCTGGTCCTATTTACGCCTAGCCTAGATTGAGACCGTAGCAAAAAGAAATCTGTCCAAGCCTACATTTTGAAGCCGTTCCATGAAAATCTTAGAGTTTTGTGATTCCACACTATTGCCAAGTGAGTTTCAAGCGTCGCGTATTCTAGCACTGAGAGCACGTTTCTATAAATTTGTTCGCAATTTCGATTTTATCAGTTTTTTGGCGTTTCAAAGTGTATTAGCATTGTGTTGTATTCAGAAAATTCCCACGCTTGAGCTTCCATTGAGATACACCTTGATACAGCATTTGAAACTTTAATTCCATTACTTTTGGACAAGTGGGCAATAATGAATGCTTGAACGGTTCGCATTTTTTAAACTGGGAAAACGTGTGCTGCACGCCACGCCTCCACCAACATCCTGTTGACTAACATCTGTATCAAAATGTGAGCTAAGGCAGCGAAAATTATATCTCTGGGGTCATTTTCAAAAAGAAAGCAGGAACGCCTCCCAAAGAAATGCTGTCTGATTTGATTTTTCCTAACGAGTCCGTCTACATAGAGAAAAATTCAGTTTGATCTTACCGCTCGTATCGCCTGTAACATCTTATGGGTGCCGTTTACTGAATACACTGTCTGGGAATCGTTAGTAAAAATCAAACCAAAACACGTTTCTTTGGATGGCGTTCATTTTCTTTTTGAAAAAGTGTAATTTCCGCTCCCTTTGCCTATATTTTAGAGCTTACAACTGTTGGGTTGATCCAGCTGCTAACTACAACCATTAATTATTATATATCATATATTATTGAGAAGTAATTTATAGCTACTATGTCCGTTCTGCAACAGGGTAAATTTCCATGTAAACTTGACATCACATTAATATTTACTGTAACACCCTATATATTCCAATTTTGAAAATGTCCTTCCATATTCAAGTCTAATAAAAGCGCTAACCTGTGTTTTTCTTTTACTAAATTGCTTAGTAAAATTGTTCTGCTGCAAAAAATGGATTATCCCACTTTTATTGAGTACGACATTGTTTCCCAATTTTACGACAACAGCGAAAATTTAGGTAAGCATACACAGATCTCTCCCATTTCTACAATGGATGAGTTTAAGGATTGGCACACACCGATGAATATCTCTAATGCCTCTCTTTAAGTGGTAGTGAATAAGTGGTAGCCATTGTTATGCCCAAATTGTTAAGCCTCTTTGTGTTTTCGTCCCTAGCATAATAAAAACAAAACCGATTTGGTTTTGTTGTCACAGCCTTCATGCCAGGTAAAAGATGTGTTAAGGCGGACCTTAATGTAGAAGGCGCATCCGGCTTTTGCTATTCATGCGGTTATTTTGATATCAGATGAGCCTGTGCATGCATGCACCAGATCCTATTTTCAAGCGGGGGATAGCAGAGCTTTGGGGGCGTTGGCCTCTCTAGGCGCATCAGCTAGTGGGCCACGTAAGTGGTCGTCAGGGGTGGTAAATTTTTGAAATTTATTAACTCAAATTTTTTTTTATTTTTGCCAACTTTCGACGGTTTTTGTTAATTTTTCATTGATTTCGGCTATTTTTAGCCTATTTTCCCTCATTTTGCAATTTTAGCCAAAATTGTTGCACGCGTTCGGCGACTGAGATAGGGTGAGGGATCGGCGCTCGCCCTGCGGAGGGTGTCCGGGCATCAGAGGGATACTGCTATGAGCATGTATCAGAATGTACCAATAATTTGGCTTCCTAAAAAGCAAAAGTCGTTCATGGTGTTAGTGGTATACCTGGTACTAATGGTATTTCTTAAGCTTCCGAGATATCCGCGGGTACTGTGAGTGTATAGCAATACATGATCTTTGTTTTTATGTTACCTAAGCTGAGAATTAGCGCAAATCCCTCCTTAACATTGGGGAAACACCTTTTCGGGGAGCAATACTATTCAGGGGATTACTTATTTTTATACGCAAGTAGTGTAGATGTGAAAATTTTTAGGTAAAATCTGCAGAATTTTGGGGTCTTCACCCCCGGGATTTGAGCCTACGATTCGAAAGCTTAATTTTCCGCGGTCTGGGCTGACTCTAGACAGCACAAACTGTAGTCTTGTTGTCGATTCGGCTAATACTGCGACTGATCAGCGTATGCTGCACCAGTAAAATGTTCCCTGTTTTAGTTGACGATTACTATTTCTGTGTCAATCAGTGCCTCACACAAGACCCAATCAACAGCGAAGTTGAATAACGTTAGGGAGAGTATGAATAACGCCAGATTTAACTTCAAACGAATCTCACGTGCACCCGGACAGCAAAGTAGAATGGACCGTAGAGTACTCTGATCGTCCGCACCAGCTTTTGCAGCATACCTGTCTTGTAAAGTGATGCCTTGTGTGTTGATTCAAACCCTACTTTGAGGTCGACAAATACTGCCATGATCGACTGTGCGAAACACATGGTGCGTTTGAATAACAAGTCCGATGTTGACCATTTATTCGATCTGAAGCGGTCGGGTCGAAACCCACACTGTTGATCTCGCGCTAATAGCCCACGGATTTGAAAGCTTCTAGAATTTTGAAAGCCATGTTTAGGAGTGAAATGCTCCTACAGTTTTCGCATAGGGTTTCATCGTCTTTTTGTGAAAAGAGATTACGGCAGAAACGCTTCATTCTTGACATATGACTTCGTCACACCAAATTTTTGAGATCCGAGAGTAGATGCTTCACTAACGCAGTATTGTCCAAGCTGCTCAACCGTAGCGAAGAGATCTCCAGGCTTGAGTCACTTCCTATTGTGGCGCTGTGCCTCTGCTGCAATCATAGTAGCCCGCGAATCCCTGTTCAGTCTCGTGTATGGGATCTCTGGTATTTTTCGGTTTAGCAGAGCGTTAAATGCTGTCGCCAACGGTCAGGGTGGTCTTCCTATGTTATCAGAGACATCCATTCAGGTCCAGCGCTATTCCATTTTGATCCTTTGCAGCAGTTTCAACAGTTTCTTCGTCAGAAATACTTTTTCCACGTCGTGAGACATGGCAGGCCGCGACTTTGCAGATACAATATCGTTAAGATGTCGATGCTTGTCTTCATAGATGCTACGTGTGAGGCGCCTTTGCAAAATAGAGCGATAGGTTCTACCTTGGCTACTCGAAGCTCGACTGAATTGCTTGTCTGCTGCAATAGTTGCATCGTTAACCTACCCTTTTCGATCCTTTTGATCAGGAAAGGAGCACGTCCCCACGGCATCATGGACTGCGCCTTTCAATGAATTCCAGCTCTTGTCGGCAGATTCGGATTCGGTCGGTGAGCGTTCGAATTTAGTTTTCCTGAATGTTTGGCGAGTGTAACGCACCGAAAAAGACAGTGTAACAGTGTATTATGGCGTTAGGAGCATTAGTGCTTCAATGTTCGCCTAAATCTGGGACTATCATTTAATTGTCAGTGGCTAGTGAGTCGCCCCAGAATGTACAGCCCTCTGTGAATGATGATAACAACTGTCTGCTAGCGTAAATATGGTCTAGCTGAAAGAATTCACAATTTGGTAATTTCCAAGATATCTGTTTATACTTAACGATGGTGTTAACCGTGGTCAGGTTCAGTTGTACTGCGCTGCAGAAAAAAACATGCGCTGTTGTCTGTGCGTCGACCAAGAGCGAACTTCCCAACAAGGCTATCTTCACCAGAGAGCCGGTGCACATACTATGCCTTAAATTCGCCGCATGCAACAATTGTATCGACTTTCCTAAGCAGGTGCATTGAAATCACTAAAAGTATTTTGTAGAAGCGATGTTTTCTTCTATGTTGTCGCTGTCCGTGAACGCCAAGATTGTGACGGTGGAAGGCTGGGCCCGAAAAGATGCCTTGGCTAACCAGGTACTATATAATCATCTGATCGAACAGTTAAGCGTGTACCGCTAGATATATGCATATGAACATAATGTACTCAAAATTTTACACACAGGTAAAAGGCATATATTAAATCATAATATTATAAAGGCATATATTAAATTACAATATCCAGAAAGTTGAACTGTGAAGCAGTGCGCGAGCATCGATGTGGTTGTAGAATACACTTCTAGTACGTAGGTTACAAAATTTCAACGTTAACTTTACATTATCACTTTCCTCTTTTTATCGTACTTTCACGACAGGCTGTGTGAAATATTCGCATAGCAGCGAATAGCACTTAACTGTGGCTACAAGTTTACCCGAGAGCTTTCCCACAACAAATTAAGAACCGGCAATATTGCGTAGTATAGCGTACAAATCACCTACTTTGAGCCAAAATTTATTGTCGCAACTTTCAATATAATTGAAGAACCGTAAATTTTTGGTCTTGTATAGGCTGATGGGTTCGTAATGCATGTATAATTTGTATGTATAGAGAATATATACAGTGGTATTTTATCCATATCCAGAACTTTACAACTAAATAAAAAGGTTGAAAACATCCGTAACCAAAATCTGCCTAAATACTGCAGCTGTTGGGAGCTGTATCTTCCAATGAATAAACCCGGTTGGTTTTAACACTTCCTTTGTTAAAACCAAACGAAACACATCGACCGTTCCCTTTCATACACGGAACACATTTCTGTATTGTACAAAGTTCGATAAAACAAGCCTGCGCTAGGGATCGAACATTGGTTGTACGGGCGAAAGTTGCGTACGCGAACCACCAAACTATCTATGAGTCATTGCTCTGTTCTTTGGAGCCTCGCAATTCGAACGTGTACCAACTCATGCTCAACTATACGACAAACTTAGTGAAAACAAATTAATACAACCTATGTTGGCTGGGATTTACTCCCGTTGGGCATAAAATTGTGAACATAAACATTATTGCTTACGGTTTAATCAGGTAGCCTGTAAAAGCAATATCGATAAACGAAAAGGTCCCAACGCATTGTCTAGTATCGATTTCAGTGTTATCGTCAGTGAAGCACTTGGCAGTGGCGCATCAAGAGTGGGTGTCCGGGGCCACCATCGTACTCCTGGCATTTGTACTTCTAAATGATCCTAGGAATAATGCTGTTGGCATTAGCCGCCCACAAATCACTGCTGCCAATTTATATTCTCCTTGGAGTTGCAGAAAACTGCACATCACAAAATCCTATACAAGCTTGGTGATACTTTGGTCACAACTTTTACTGTGTTGGTATGCTATCCTAGTAAATTAGCTGAGCCTTAGGAGAAAGAACAAATGGACAGGTATTATCAACTCTGCTGTAAAGGCCATGAAAACTGCCGTACTCTAACTCCGCTGACGTAAAGGTACCTCATATTATTCACCCGTGAATATGTGCAGTCTGTCCACAGTGAAGTCCATAATTCACTGAACCAAAGTTGTTGCCAATTTTTTGTGTGAAATTAAAATGACACTGGCAAAGTTTTCATGGCCATCTTATCATAAACTGGTCACTAGGCCGAATGGTATTCCCTTTAAGTTAAATGTTATGTGTTTGTCGCATAAATGATTAACAAAATACCAATATAATTTTCAAGATGTTTTAAACTAACGGATACCCTATATCTTCTTCGACATTCACACCTTTGATTCGACGGCTTTCGGAATTTCTAATCTTTGGGCCCATTTTCCGTTGTCGTTATTCTTTCGTGGTTTTCCAGATCAGCATTTTATAGCAACGACAATGATTAACAAAACAAGAGTTTCCGATGGCTAACGCGATAGTTTATAAGATATCTTTATTCGGCAATTGCACGACAATTGTATTTTTAGTCAGCTGCATTCAAGTTGTGTGAATAATACAATATAATTTTTGTAACTGCTGGTAAACCCGTAATTATTAGCTGTAAATTAGCCAATAACTACTTACATTTTGTCTGCATGTCTTACAAAGTGGCCTTTGTGGGCGTAATAACTATAAATGTAGTCTGCGCCACTCTAGATATGCTAAGCCATGGCCATAGCTTTAGCCTTAGCCTTACATTCCGTTCTTATATAAGCCCTTAGACTAATACTAAACCTACGACAGGGCTAAACCCAAGCGAACCTGGTGCTATATTTCTTTTTAGCGAAATATAATATATATGGTACTCGGGCCTTCGCATGCAATGTACTATGCCTTTTCCAATTATATGGTTGTTTTTGATAAAACACCCAAAGGGATGCAACGAAGTTTCCCGTTTTCAGAAATCTTCTCAGGGGGTTTGATTACCCTACCACCCCCCCAAAGATCCCCTGTGGTACACGATACTATGACGGAGTGTCATACTGTACTACACAGTCCTTCTAATGAATTCTTGATCATACAAACCTTATGTTTTAAGAGCGAATAAACATGATTTTTTAAGTATACTATTTAGCTTATAACATAGTAAATTACAAAATATGATTGTAGCGGATTTACACCTTCTAATACTAAACATTGCTCATCCATTCCTGAAAACAGCCGCTTCTGCAGCGCCGTCAACTCTCGACCATCAGTTGCATTCTGGCTACTACGACTATAATGGCTATGTCAAAAGTGATGAAGAGGTATCATATTTTCACAGCAAACCCCATAACAGCGATTCTCATAGCTCTCAGTCGAGCAAAAACAATCATAATACACACGACATTAAATCCGCTGATAAACATGATCAGCAGTCGCCATCGCCACAACACCACAGCTCTGCTGATAAACAAACACAGCAGCCGAATGGAAGGCAGACGGTCCTGGATCCGGATGGAGACGCCAACTTTCAAAAAACTCTAATAAACTGTTCCGATTTCAATAGTGTGACAAATGCAATTGCCGGTGACAACGAAAGTTATCGTGGCAATATTGTTAGACAACTGCTGGATAAACGATATTACGATAAGTCAACGCTACCAAAGCCGCAACCAGTTAAAACAATGATCGAAATGACTATACAAGACATAAGCGAAATCAGCGAAATTAGCTCAAGCTTTACACTTGATCTTTGGTTCAGGTAAGGAAACAGTCTCAGTCGGTGAAAATAATAGCCGAAATGAGAAACAAGCCATAATCGAAATCAGTGAGCCCAAGCTTAACATTTGATCTTTGGTTCAGGTTAGGAAAAAGTGTCTCTCAGTTAAAGCAGTAATAGGAATGCGAAAAAACACTGAAGCGAAATCAATAACATTAGCTCAGGATTTTTACTATACCTTTGTTTCAGGAAAGGGAAAAGTCTCAGCTAGGTAAAACTATGATCTAACTGACGATACAAGTCATAAGCAAAATCAATGAAATGAGCTCAAGCTTTACGCTTGATTTTGGTTCAAGTTAGAAAAAAGACTTGCCAGTTCTAAAACTATGACTGAAATGATGATATAAGACAATAAACGAAATCAGTGAAATGAGCTCAAGCTTTACACTTGATCTTTTTGGTTCAAGTGAGAAAACAAACAGCCTTAGTCGGTTAAAATAACAATAGAAGTGCGAAACAAGGCATCATCGAAATCAGTGAGCCCAAGCTTGACATTTGATCATTGGTTCAGGTTAGGAAAAGGTGTCTGCCAGTTAAAGCAATAATAGGAATGAGATAAAAGACAGAAATGAAATCAATAAAATTTGCTCAAGATTTGCACTACCCCTTCGCTTCAGGTCAGGAAAAAGTCTCAGCTAATTAAAACTATAATCGAACCGACGATACAAGTCCTAAGCAAAATCGATGAAATGAGCTCAAGCTTTACACTCGATTTTGTTTAAAGTTAGGAAAAAGACTTGTCAGTTCTAAAACTATGACCGAAATGATGGTATGAGACAATAACCGAAATCAGTGAAATTTGTTCAATATTTACACTTCCCCTTTGCTCCATGAAAAAAAAATTCAGCTAGTTAAAACT
This sequence comes from Trileptium ribeirensis, assembly GCA_030248225.1. NCBI lineage: Eukaryota > Metazoa > Nematoda > Enoplea > Enoplida > Thoracostomopsidae > Trileptium > Trileptium ribeirensis. The sequence continues at coordinate 8,347 of JASANE010014916.1, forward strand.
GTAATCGAACTGACGATACAAGTCATAAGTAAAATCGGTGAAATGAGCTCAAGTTTTACACTTCCTTTTGTATTAAGTTAAGAAAAAACTTGCCAGCTCTAAAACTAATGATCGAAATGGCGATATAAGACAATGACCGAAATCCGTGAAATTAGCTAATATTAACAATTCACGTTTGTTTTAAGAAATAACAAGTCTCAGGTAGATAAAACATTAATCGAACTGACTATACAAGTCAAGAAAAATCGGTGAAATGAGCTCAAGCATTACACGTAATTTAGTTCAACTTTGGAAAAAGACTTGCTAGTTTAAAAACTATGATCGAAGTGACGATATAAGATAATCAAAATCAGTGAAATTAGCTCAATATTTACACTTCACCTTTGTTTTAATACTTGTGAATAGTTTAATACTCTTGTTTTTAGCAAATACTTGTCAAAAACTAATAATAGACACAAATATCAACAACATCGAATATTTAAATCATAATTACGCTACAGCTTTATTGGTACGTGTTGTCTGCTTATGTACTCAAATATCCAACGCAGAATTTTCTGCTCCATTGAATTCGTTTACTGATATTGATAGGTAAAATTTTGTTTCAATTTTTGCAAAATAGCAATTACGTGTCAAATTATGATTTTCTGAAAGTGTATTGAAGGAATTTCTCTAGCCTCTTAAATCAAACCGCGCTTTCTATTGTGCCTGTCTAGTAAGACATAACAGTAATATTCTTGGATCGCCAATTTTTGTGTAATTAAAGCGTGTAAATAAAATAGCAAATATCCGTGGTTGTGATAGCTGGGATATTGCAGACAGCGGCCAAGCTTGTACCTTTACTCTTGGGCCAAAATGTATTTGCCGCTATCTTGCCGGCGCAGTGGTGGGTATTTAGTAGAATTCGTTTACACAAATATATTTTAAAGTCAAAACTTATCCAAGAACATAGCTGCCCTGACTATAACTTTTGTTACAAGATACGTAAACTAAAATTTACGGCTAGCATTTAAATAGACAGTCGATTTCATAATGACAACATAATTGTTCAAATATCATCTACATTACGAATTAGATTGAGAGCATGTTTCAAGTATTGCCAATTACCATTGGGCTCTAATACACTGAATTCGAGAAAATAACCGATTTTTGTATCAAATTCACAGCTTTGTAGAGAACAAATATAATCTACCATACTGTTTTGTTGCAAAGATCTAGTTTCATACTTCTGCCTTTTAAGGCTTTTGGAAATGTCTAAGCTAATACTACGACGCCGACTATCCAAACGAATTTATGTCATTAGTTTATGTATGATATCTTCTAGTGGTTAATGTATAGTTGTTTTTGCCTGGCTAGGCTTCAAGGTTTATATTTCAGCATTTGTGCCATGTTTTTAAATATAGCAAAGTCCAACATTTACGGTTGTTGGAAATTCGCCGACCGAGGCGCTTAGTATTTACAATAGCCAAGTAAGCACAGAAAGTGTTAAAGTATTAATTTTGTTGTTCTAAAATACATTTATAATCAGTTAAACATAAGGTTAACACTTCGAGCAGTGTAAACTGTAAAGCAATTTCTCCAACTTCAAAGAAACTACTTAAAACATTTCTATTTATTTTGAAAAGAATAAACTAATAGTAGGAGCTTAAAATTTAATCACTTCCTATATAATAAAATGACCAATACATTAACCGCCAAACGGCAAAGTTATTCAGAAACGTTTAAAAAGTCGTCTAGACTGTTGGCGTTCAACCATCAGCTTGGACATGACCAAAAGTAGTGAAATGCAAAAATACGGGATCATTTCTTTGCAGCGAAATAGCACAGAAATTGTCGTTCATTTCTATAAAAAAGGATTTGAAGCAAACCTGCCTATTTTCGGGAATTTTTAGGGCATTAAAGGCTACTGGTAGTTGGGAAAACGGCAGATGGGAGCAGCGGTAGTCGGACAAAAAGGTTGTCAGGAAATTTTAGGTAATGGAAAAAGTATACGTTGTATGCTCAGGTATTAAAAAGCTATTCTTACTAATCCAAAAATTTTCCAGGTTAAAGAGTATTGAGGGTTGCGTATTGATTATAAAATACACTCAGTGCCTCAGTCAGCTTATTCCAAAACACCGTTAAAATTAGACTTTATTGAAAAAACCAAAGCAAACAAAAGAAATACAAATTCTGACCTAGAGCCACATAACGAAAATCATATATTAAGAACCAGAATATATAATTTATATATTAATAACAGAAATTCCTTTCCATCGTCGGCTTCGAACCTTTAGCTTGATATAACCGAATGTGCCGAAAAGAACAACTAGGAGGTCGTATCTTTGCTGGAAACAGTATAAGAATATACTCAGCTAAATATTTGCTATGTGAACATTATCCTATTCATGTGCGGCACACGTACAAATTAGAGCATATCGGATGGGATCGAACGAAAGGTGAAGACACACTAAGTCTTGCATATGATTCTGATGCTCATCCCAGGTGAAATCGCGTTTATATATCTTCGTCATCTCTAAATTATACCGTGTGGTTCTTTTTATATCTCATTTTATATTTCACTCAAAAGGTCAAATTTTTAATCATCATGACATTGCTTTAAAATACTGTATACGGCTAAGTTTTTGATTTGATGCTCGAAGTGCCTAGTGTAGTTCAAAAAATGAGTTGCCAGCATCAGAGAGCGAAAGGGCGGTGGCGGGGGTAAATTTGCTATGCAAATCTCCTATTTTGATTTGTGGTTAAAAATTTTGTTCAGAAACTCTTTGGGATAAAAAAAGTATTTCTATGTGCACATAATTAAAAGTGAACGACGTTATTGGTGAAACTATAGAAATATCATTTTTATTTCCAATATACGAATAATTTAGCTCAATATGGCAAGATCATCGACTTCGCTACGACCATTTGGATCCTTGTCGGCCTGTGCTATCGCTGGATGGCGATCATGCTGCCCAATTTTGGACACCCAACGTTTGCTTTACAAATAGCAAGGAAACGACAGTTCATCTGTCACCAGGACCAAATATTTTGCTTCAATTATTTTCAAATGGCACCGTTTGGCTCAATTATCGTGTACGGGTTGTCGGACCATGTTTAATGGATCTTACAATGTTTCCTTTCGGTAAAAGCCCTAGCGATTTATTTTATTACGATTATTCTTTTCCACCGAAGGGTTTACTGGCAGTTTATTACCTCGTGTGTGTATACCTTCTAAATATTTACGTTATATGTCATAAATGTGCACTATGCTGCACCTTATTTATGTGACCTTGTTCACATTCCACGTGCCAACATCTTTCTAACGTACTCAGTTGCTAAAACTATTTTTATACAGTTAACGAACTGTTGATTTGTAACTTGAAAATAAAAAAAATTGTTTCTGCGTATTTCCGATTATTTGCAACTTAATAATAAATCTATAACTTCTTTTTGTAGACCATAATCATTCACGGTGTAGGAACACAGACTGCGAACCGGTGGCACCCCCTTTCCTATACGGTAAGCCAATTTGCATTCGGACAATACCATATTTATTACCGTTGGGGTTTGTAGACCCTAATCCTAGCAAACATAAATTCAAAACTGAGAATTCAAAGTAAGCACTCCAACGAAAACAGTCAACGAAACCCGATTTTGTACTAAGGTCCATGATGTTAGGGCCCATCAAGCCATACGTATATCGTCCATCACCTCTACTTTTGTGGATATATTTTGTAAAATGTATAAATTTTGTTGACAATTTTTTTAAAATCCAAAGCTTTTATATAAATTAATCGTGTAGCTAGATTTTGCTTGCAAGTAAACCCAGTACACTTTATTTCTACAAATGTAATTAGAAACGAATAAACGGATTTGGCTAAATATTTTTCTATTTGGGCTAGTTTTGAATAACCATAGTTTTTATGCCAAAGCAACTGAAGTTTTGATATGATCATTTGCTACTTAGGAATAGGTGGATCGATTTAGTTGATATTTTCTATTATGTAGCAGCATATATACATCATATATCGTCTATGAAGTGTCTGTTGAGAGAGAGTTACGGAGTCAGAACTGATATTTAGGACCAAAATTCAGCAGAATCTTTGGTCTTTTTCATGTGTAATATAACAAAATACCCATTATACCTACTCAAATTTAGATATATATTGTATAAAATTTAATATGGCATATCTATACCCCTGAAACCAAATGCATATTACCTACCTCATAGGTGTTAAGTGTTTCGTTCTTGTTGTCTGTAGCGGTGTACCAGATGAATATATGTGACCTCTATTTTCACTGTAGATGTGAACATAAGTGTTGCACATAGCTTTAGGATTATAATTCCTATACCACGGTCAACTGAGAAATATTAATTCATACTTTTAACTTACTCACTCAATATAATTAGAGAAGAAATTGCATTTCTCATTTTTATCCTCGTAAAGCCTCTCCCGATTCTAGTATTTTTCATTGTTCTTGCACGATTCGGCGTTCTAATATATCATCCGTGTATGTCTTCAGCAGAAGGAAACCATAGGGAAGAACCTATATTTATACTCAGAGTTCAGCTACCAGCTGTCAAAATGTATTGGTTGCGGCGATTTTCCAACAACAATATCTAGTGAGAATTTTCATGCTAACTATTTCGTTCTGTTTGAATGTTAAATTTTCCAGAAAAATTTTATTCGCTGCGCCACTTTCTAACTAGTTATATCAAGCAAAATTTCAATTGTCGACTCAACGGTCCTAACGAAGAATGTGTAGTATATGCCGTAGTGATGCTTTTCGATTTCTGAGATGAAAAGTTTTTTGTTTTATTTTTTACGCAGTTTTAAATCAGATAAACAAAACGATTTTCTTGAATAACTGATGCTACAACTAGCGGGCTAATCCAGGTCACTGGACTAAACGGACTGTACTCACCTTCCAAAGTAGGGTCTTTCCTAGAAGATCCCCGCCAGTTATAACTTTTGAACGGTCGAAGATACAGAGCTGATTTTGGTATCAATCGATTCGGCTGGATGAGGCGGCTCAGAAGGTACTCATTTTACCTACATCTCCAACAATTTTTTCAATTTTTTGAGGTCCCAATGGTCCTCTCTTGGGAACCCAAAATGTTTTTTCGGAATATGGTCATGTTGGGCATCGTTCGACTCGGCTAGATGAGAGAAATCTACTGGTATTTAATTTATTGAAATCTACGGCACCGTTAGAACGTTATGATAGCCCAACTAATCCTTTGTAACCCTAAGGGGTGGAAATAAAATGCAGGCCAAGCCTTAGTTACCTACAGCCTCTCAATATACTAAGCCTAAGCCTTAGTCTTAGCTTAAGCTAAAGTTTTTATATGAGACATTCACAAAGCCTAAGCCTAAGTCGAGGAGCTACCGCCCACCAACCCCCCGCTCGAAGCTGTTCTTTCTTTCTAACGTTAGAACGCACCGCCCTAAGGGTTACTTGAGCTCTCATAACTTTTTAATAATGGTGCATATTTCAATGTAGATTCTCTTATCAAGCCGAGTCGAACGGTACGCAACATGACCATATTCCGAAGAAAAAAATTTTAGGGTGCTTGAGGGGAGATTCGGACCTCAAAAATCGAAAAAAAAATTTGTCAGGGTTGTGGATAAAATGAATATTTTCTGAACCGCCTCATCCAGCCAAATCGGTTGGTATCAAATTCTGCTCTATAACTTCGACCGTTTATAAGTTATGACTGGCGGGGGTGTTTTAGGAAAGACACCAGAAAGGATATCTTTAGCTATAGGTAAATAATTAAAAAATGTCGTAAAGTTTTGACCATGGCGGAAAGATCTGCATAAATTCTAGAAATTAGGTATGCGAGGTCCGCCCCCTTATGAGAGTAAATGGTAGTGGTGGGCGAGGGAACGGGGGCCGCAGGAGGAGGATAAATTTGGCTTAATGGGGCCCGACATCAAATGGCAGAACCCTACCTTCCCTAACAACAGTTGTGCCATAAGACTACTATGATGTTGATATATTGCTGCTCGTTCAACCGTGCGATAGCTATAATAAACAATAGCCATGAGCTGCTTCCCAAACCTCACGTGGTAATATTACAAATTTTAAATTCCCAAATTCCCGCGGGATTTATATATAAGATTCTAATTTTCTAAATTCCTCTGGGAATTTTAGAATATTAAATTTCCCCACTTTTCCAAATGACCTGTTTCGCAAATTCGTACTTTCTCAAATCCCACTTTCCCAAATTCATAGTTTCTCAAACTCTCAGTTCCGCCAATTCCACGCTTACAAAATTCCCAATTTCGCACGTTCCCAATTTCATAGTTCTCCAAATTCCCACTTTCCCTAAATTCCCATAATTCAAATTAACCAATTTCCCACCTTCCCAAATTCACAATTTTCCATTTTCCCAAATTGCCATATGTTCGTAATTCCACCTAGCCTAGTAGCTAACTAACCAAGAA
>JASANE010014920.1:0-86719 GCA_030248225.1 Trileptium ribeirensis
AATATAAAATACCTCTTGACCACTGCGGTCTGTATCCTTGTGAAAGATAAACTGGGCGCTTGCAACCTACAGCATCGCTACGTTTAAACTTGTATGAAAGAACTCTGTCCTCAAGGATGCCGGATGTTTAATATCAGATTCATTTTTGACAGTTACATCCACTGGACGGAAACCATAGCGATTCTTTGTGTGATTGTAGTTATCAACAATGTCTTGTAAAATGTCAATATAGATAGGTCTTGTGTTTGGTAAGGTGTGGGTATATTTTGGATGTGAAGTGATAGCCTTCTGCAACTGCAGCCTTGGTTGCGACATTCTGAGCAGTGTCAGCAAATTATTCCATACTGTTCACAAAGGTTTCTGAAGGTGATATTTGTAAATTCAGTTCCACGATCGGAGAAAATATGATTTGGACAATTAATATCAAAACATCGTTTCCAATGCTTCACAAACTAATTTTGAGTTTTTAGACTTTAAGGGGGCAAGCTGAGCAAAATTTCAACAGCACATCTATAACCACTGTAGTAGATATTTGTTGCCATCATTATACCTAGACAATTGAGTCATATATCCAAGTCAGCTTTGCCATAAATCATTGAGACCCTTTGTTATTGTTTAACCCTTGAAACCTACTTCCGTTTGGTTTATGAAGTGTATATGTATCCTGACCTTATTTCACCACTCTTTAACTGCTGCTTGGAATGACCATATTTCAGCATGTTGCAATAGTTTTTATCCCTGGAAACGCGGCAAGCTCGAGAGTTGTAATATAAATCTTCCAGCTTCATGATTAATATATACAAGATGCTATTATCTTTAGCTGTTTGTAAAACTAACTGGTTGCAATCTTATCTTTGTAAATATCATATACAATTCTCACTGTACATGTTAACATACCACAGGGCATTACCACACCAACAATATCATCAAATTGTTTCTCCATTATCTGTCATTTGTTTCCAATATACTTTATATAATCAAATTCAGTCAAACATTTCAAATTCACCCATTGTCTCGATTCTTCTGTCACAACAAACCACGACGTACTGCTGTTTTCATACTCCAAATGTTTCGTTTGGGCGTGATGCAAATACGTCAGCATTTTTAATGTTTACTCTAAACCATCGTCAAAGATGCCGTTGCGATTGAACTGACAATTTCGCGATGGAAGGGAGTATTCCAATTGCAATTTGTTAAATAAAATCCCTTGTATGTATCGTCTTTACTGTTTTTGTTAATCGCTACCAAATTCTTCTATACGGTACCACGAAACCTTCTAAAATAGATGTTCAGATACATCAAATAGATAGACTATTTTTTCACTCCACAGTTTGATGGAACGAGGATTGTGAAGTATTGTATTAAATTGTAGATTTTCGTTTGCTCGATTTAGCCAATGAATGTTTTGTAACCACGAGCTAGGAAACCAAGATCCAATTCGAGGCTTTGTCCAATCCTCGAAAACATAACGGTACCATTGAGTGATATTCCTTAAGACGCAGGACTTCTTTTTCCACTGCTTTGTTGACCAGAGAAGACACTAGTCTCCTTTGCAATTGTTGTAAGCAAGGTAACGACTATTTGCAATCACTTTTTCAAATCAATTCTTTTAACAAAGCACTTATTGCTTCTTATGAATCTTGGGTTGTTGCTCCACAAATTCAGAAAAACAAACAGTAATTTGTTAGCCATATTAACTTGTAAAATATCAAGAATTGCATCCTTTTCATGTAGTTCGTGCTTATTTTTTAAAATTTTATTATAAATACAACAAAATACATATATAAATACAAAGTATAAATATTAATCAGAACAATCCAAAATATCACAATGTCCGTATGTGAATGGAAGTTAAACCATCTCGTAAAATATAGGTCCTATCGTCATTAAGCACTTAAACTAATCTTATTCTGCTCAAACCGTATACAGTTGATGTTTATTGTTTGGAAATCTTTTTCATTAAATGTCTTAGTCTTCCGTGGTATTTTCTTGAAGAGTCTGGATGTAATCATCCATATGTATAGCTTTTTTGAGGGTTTGTTTTTTGACACCTTTTTATTGCTCTCTTTTTCTCGACGCCTTCACAGTTTTAAGCAGTACATTTTTGGTTTCAATCCGCAAACTGCTTCAATAGGAATCCCCAGCAGTCCCATCTTTCATTTTTACCAAAACCTCTTTTGTTTTTGGTAGAGTATAGGAAGTGGTCGGGGGAATAGTCACTGGTGTCAAAATATTCTATGTCCTCCTTCATATCGCCGTAGACATCCTCCGCATATATATCATAGCAGAGACTGTCGGTGTCGATAAACAGCAGATGACAATCATATCTGCTCTTGATATATTTGTAGTGGAATTCGTACATTAACATTTTGGAGAGCTCAAGAACAGTAAAACCCACGTAAATTGGTTTGCATAAACAAACACTAGGTTTATTCATTGAAACCGCCACTAAATTTTCATCAAAGATTGTACTACCGCTGTAACGAGGGTTCGATACCAACTTTTGAACCTTTTTCGGACAATTTATAAGTTTAATATCCTTATAAGCCCGTACATTTTCCATAGTTTTTCCAAAGACTGCGTTATTTAGCAGTTTAAATAAATCCTTTTCAAAATCACTCTTTGCCCCTTTGCGTTTTTCGGTATTAAACAAAATATAGGGTTTCATCCAATCTCGCTGGTTAAACTGAATTGCTCTATGAATTTTAGTTACCTTGAGACCCAATTCGGTATACAGTTTAAGATTCCTAGCATGTACGATATATTTAGCCTTGTTGTTCAGATTAGGGACAAGTTTTCTAATTGGGGTATATTTAATTCGGAAATCCTCCTTTACCTGGAGGCAATAGGGAGACAACATTGAGTCTTCAATTTTCATAGACTCAGGAGCAAGAGGGTAATCACTGTGTAGTGTGTGTAAATAATCTGGGTATTCTAGATCAACTTCAAGCACATAACCAATATCCCCATCATTTTCCCAATTTATCTTTGACAACCGACTCTCTTCAACCCATTTAAATCCATCTACAGGTAACTTCTGAACCATAGTCCATCCATACAAATTATTAGCATCCAAGTACATTATATAGTTTGACTCCTTACTTGGGTCATAATTTTCAAGATACTTGTTGTTGGCTTTGGCATAACGGTGTGAAATCATTGAAATACCTCCTCGTATGCCATGTTCAAAAAACATGTACATGTTGGAGTCTTTCAACAATTGTAACCGAACACCTGTCAACTTTAAACAAGCATCCCATCCAAAACTTGGGAGCGTTATATAATGTACTGGGTCCAACTTATAATTATCAATAGCAAAAGTTCTAAAACTTTCAAATACATCACATAGTAATAAAACATCAGTTTTTACATAGAGATCATGGTATTGTCCCATGTTCTCTAAATTTAGTTCATTCCATACTTTTTCCGCATGTTTATAATCATCTTCAGTTATATTTTGATCATTCAGTTTATTATAGAACGCATCCATAGAAGGTAGCTGCGTATCATCAAAGCGTTCCCAAGAGTCCATATAATCATAGGGGTACACCCCCTTTCGTAATAATAGTTCTGTATTATTCCCAAATTCCGCCGTCATTGTCGGAAATTTACCATCCTTTTTTAAATTATCCACCAACGCTTGAAGGGAAGATGATAGAAATTGAAAACTGTCTTTAAATTTGAGAGACCAAGTGTATTTTTTAAGCTTTGGACTCTCCTCCGCTGCTGTAGTATCTTCAGCCGCAATATTATCTAAAAGTTCATTATCCTCCATATCGCTATCTTCACCCTCACCTAGTTGATCAAGAGAAATCACATCAGATAAATCGTCTTCGTCAATTTCTAGATGAGGTTGAATATTTGGTTGCATTGAGTCGTGTATAGCAAAGAGATGAGCGAGGTATCCATTGGGGTCATATGTTGCAGATCGTTGTTGTTGTTCCACCATTTGATGTTGAAGTTTGATGCTAAAGGACAGATAATCCTCAGCACCTTTGGGTATACAATCGAGCTCCATTTTGAGTTGATTGGTTAATTTACCAATCTCTTGCATGATTAGATGACCATCATACTTTCGCAAGTTGTGGAAAAATATATTGACAGCCCGGTTTATCTTGTAGCTGATGTTGCATTCATTGTGGACTGCACCGCGGAATCGACCACAAAGATGACAGTGGTCTCTGACACGATCGTACAACAGTTGTTTGCCACAAATGAAACAGTCTTTAGTGTAATGGTATTGATACAAATCGTCTTTAGTCATCTGCAGCGAAGTTGGGTTATTGACACGCTCTTGGGACTTGTTACCCAATTCAATTACATTGAGTAAAAAGTTTTTGACACAGTCTTTACCGCGATATGCCACATGTTTCCCCATTTCCTTTGTATCGTCTCCACAGCATTGAAAAATGTCAATCATCCCATATCCACACACTTGATGTTTTTGATAAGCTTCGGTATATGAAGTAGAGGGGTTGGGTTGACAAGAATCTATTGGAAGAAGGAGCGTTTCAAAATCAGCGTAAATGGTGTACGGAGCTCGAAGCATTTTATGGGTGTTTCGGAATTGAAGTATATCGTCTTTGGGGAACGTTATTCGAGTATATTCGTTATTTTTACACATTTCTGTATGGAGATTCAGCTTTGCTTGCGAATATTGAGGGAGTAGACATCGGTGATAGGAAAAATAATTTGTGTTGTTTTCCTCGTTGGCTATGGAGCAAACGATCCAAATCCTTGATCCAGCAATAATGTCCTTTGTATAACAGTAAATTAACCACTCGTTCATAGGGTCCCTCGTATATACGGAGAGGTATTAGCTTGCCTTCGTCACAAGATATCACGCTGACTCCAATATTGTTTAGTCTCTCAAACTTGCTGATGTCGCTGATTTGAATAGGGAAATTTATACCATCGAAATTGAGATTTTTGACATAAGGTTCATATTTCATCTGTCGATCCACATGAGAGTCTGCTGGAAAAAGAGCTGATAGTATTGCCCATTGAAAACACTTGTTGTCTGTATTTTGAACATTGACGACAGCCTTTTTCGATTGAATTGTTTTCGGTAGAGGCTTGTATGTTGCCCCTCGAAGTCCAACGTATCGAGCCAAGTGTAGATCAAGGTGTTCCACTTGTTTGACAATCCATCCGGATCCACGTTGAACGAAGGTGTCAATGTTCTTTAAAATATCGTCAAAAATCATTGATGTGTGTTGATTGACGGTAGAAAAATTAAGAATCCGTTGTAATTTGCCTGAGAAGGTTGCACTGATTGTAGTATCAGGATCCATATCCTTCTCAAAAGTAACCTTCATACCAACGTACGCCTTGAGACCATTCCATGTAGACAGCCGCTCCTTTATTGCGTTCTCCATTTGACGCCTGCTGTGATTGAGGAATACAGCAGGGTCCACCACGCTGCGACGTGACGTAACTTGATAGCTCTCCAAAAATCCGCGAAGTGGCTTGGAGAGCAGCGTAAGCACAAAACCGAGCATTTCAGAAACAAACGCCATTGCAAACTGATTGAAATCTTTGAAATTACACAGCCTTTTATACCGTTTTCATGTATTCAAGGATGACGCTGATTGGCTGGATTTTTGGCACAACGTCAATAAAACCTTCTAGAACATTCCAAAGTGATGAGTCATCAATGCTATATGCTATATTGTATATATACCATATGAATAGATGGTGGGTTATCAGAAGTATACATTAATTTATTATAATGCGTGGGCGGAGGGGGACTATTATTATATGCATTACCTATATATGTAAATGTATTTATTATATAAGTGTAATAAATGCGTGGGCGGAGGGGGACCATTATTATGTATGTATATGTATTTAGAGTAATTAATCATATTTGATAGGTATTATCAAAATAGATATCTGACAGTCCGACATTAATAATTGATAGTAATTAATCATTTTAAAAGTCACATGACCCGCATCATTATTTTCCCTAAAAATTTGACAGGTCATTAATCATTTGGTCCAGAACCGGCCTTTTTCCTACTAGGCGGGCTCTTTTTATGCCGAATTAATGTTTAGTATTCACATTAGGGTAAGCCCAACGGTAACCAATGATTCGCTCTATGCTGAGTTAACAAAATTCAACGTTTCATGTCTTTTACTGAGGATTATTTTCATGCCAGCAAACTAAATGAAAAAAATGAGATACACAAAGAATATGCTTGAAGTATTAAACAGTACCAAGACAACACGTAAAATGTTAAATGTCGACAATGATTACACAAGCCCTACTAATAATAGGCATACACCCCCACGAAATGAATATACCCTCTCAAATATCTTCAATTTTATATCAAAGTGCGCATATATATCGCAGTGTCACGAAACTCCTTACGCTTTAATATATCGTATTTTAATTTTGCGTGTTTAAGTTTTTGTCACCGATACACTGATAGTTAAATATCGAAGAACTCGCTGCCAAAGTCAAGCCGACGGGTATAATAGTTACATCCAGGATATGCTGTTTCCAATATACTAAGCCTAAAGCTTGAGCCCTAAAAATATGTATATGATATTTATTATAAGTCGGAAGGCTCCCACCCTCGTACCCCTTGTACTAAGTTGTTTTTAAGGAATCATAAACGCTTGATGAAAACCTCGTTACGCTGGCTCGCCGGTTAATGAATTTGGCATCAACCGGACTCATTGATTGTTGTTGTACTCATCATGTGTTAACCGTTATCCTTATTTTCACATCTCCCATAATTAATAAACAACCGCCGCGGAGGCCGCCTGCACGTGTGTTTCATTTAGGCTTCAGAACATCATATAGAGCCGTTTCATCTGAAATGCATCATTTACTATAGGAGCCATACTTCATACCGCCCGAAACAAAATACAAGTAGTTATGCTACATACTACTTATAGATACCTTTTAGTTTTGGCCAAATATGACCCACCTAACAAAAACCCGTAGTAGGCAAAATGGATTCGAGGAGTCGCAGTAGTTACTAGAACATTAGACAATCTAACAATCTGTCGGACCACAGAAAAGAAATCCCCAATATAATTATATATGAAAAGTGATGGCTAGGCTTGAACTGGATAAATCTTCTATCGATCTTTAATATTTTAAAAGAAATACGTGAAATACACAGAGGGTCCATGTATCGGTTTTATCCCCACCCGGAAATTGGTCAACTTTGAAGATACAGTGATAAAACTACAATCTTCAAGCAAAATCGATAACTAATGTCGCTAGGTTTTCAATCAAACACGCAGCGCACAAAACTGCAATCCTTTCAATACATATCAAAATTTCGTTCACAAACCATGTAATTTAGAATTTACGTTAAACGCAAACCATTATATAACACTAAGTTAAACTTGAAATTAATAAATGCAACAAAAATAAAGATACAGTGCAACTACACTACTAAATGCGATCATGCGCGCGCGTACATCTTTTATCGGATCATTATAAATTCAGACGATATTTGAATTTCAGGGTTTTATGCGCAAGCAATCTTGAGATGAACCCAACCATCTTGCTTTGTAATTTGGTACACAGAAAATGCTTACAATATATATAGCATTGGTTTATGCTTAATAAGAATCTACTTGTAATTATGCTTAATTTGTAGCATAAATACGGTTACTGCAGCTTTTTTATAATTTGGTACTTAATATTAAGCTTTAATAATGACAACAAACATTTAAGCATAAATATATCATTTTTATTATTGTAGCAAAATTAACGCTTACTTTATTTTTAGCAATGTTATGCTTAAATTGAAAACTAGAATTCCCAAAGCTTTTTTGTTTCTAAAAGCTTAGCTTATGCTAAGTACAAAAAATTGTAAAATAAAATTTTCTGTTTTATATGTATATATATTTATTATTATATTTTCATTCTACATTTTTATACGTAAACTTATATAATCGGTTATATAGGGATTTGTTCGCGAACATAAGTTTAACTATAATTCGAAAACAAAGTATAATATTGGGCACTTGTGTTTGACATTATGTTTTCAGTTAGCTAAAATCAGAATGAAGTTACAGCTTTTCTCGTGACGCGAATGGATGTCGATTAATATAAAATAGGATGGTTGGTGAGGACACCTTAATTTTACTCACACATTGACACCGTGTGGAGCTGGCGCACGGTACAGCTCCAGTGCGAGCCGGTACCCTGATGTAGCAAGCAGTGACAAATGTTTCTGATGTTTCATGAATATAGCGTATTCCCAGGTTAACTCACGATAAAGAATCTTCTATTACAATGTTCATTGTGATGCAAATATCGTCGGCTATATCAAAATTTCATCATAACTTTGAAAAGTAAGCAAAATTACTGTTTTAGGAGGGCGACGAGCAAAAATTTCATTTTTGTCTGTTCACGATCAAAAAAAAAACATATTTTATATATATATCCGAAAGTCGTATAACCAAAAAAGTTTTCAAATCATTTTAGTTGAGCGATAAAAACTCTATCACGCCTTGACATTAGAGCATTTTGCGTAATGAAAAACTTCCACATTTTGTCTTAGTATTTGCAGCATGCAGACTTTGAGTTTATATATTTTATAACGCCACATCTTAACATAATAAACACAGTGGTTTATTCGTCTTGATGTGCGCTGTGACTGCTGTAAAATTGTTTTCGCGCTAGCAACCGCTTTCGATATATGAACCAAAGCTTATGTTGAACCTCAAAAAATTGAATTTACAAAAATATGACTAAATAGGTTTTAGGTTTTTTGTAGAGTTGCAGGAAGGACATTTGGCAAGTTAAACAAATTAGAATGACTCCGTCGAAACTGGTCAAAACTGAAATGTTGCCCTAAAACAGTCTAATTTAAACATTTTCTCAATTTATGTTATATCCAGTAAAAGCAAGAATGGCTGGAATACGTCAGTACGTTGTGAATATACCATCCAGCTAGGCCTTAACTGTATAAACCGTATCATATTGAATTGAACTAGCTGTACACTAGCTAATTTGCTCCATCTGCTCCACGCTATGTAAAGTAATTGTAAAACTGCTTGATATACAAGGCAGGCCCTCAAACGAAATTGTTTATACGACCCGTTTTATGCGCGACAAGCTATTAAGCACTGTTCAAGACACAACTATTTAAAAAACAGCAACCAATTAGACACACCAATTATGTTATAATTATGTATCATAACAGCAATTACGTGGAAGAATGACGAATAAGCACCAAATTTAAGCCAAACAGATAGTAGCATAAACCTATATATTTTTATGCGATTGTTGCTTCAACCACGTTCCTGTGCTTTATATCCACATTTCACCGACATAGATTTTACAACATCCTTAACGCCCAGCCCCAGCAGCACACGATACCTTGATTTTAGGGTCGCCCTTACGATATTTGGAGACCAACCATCCTGGAAAGCAAGGGTAGTGCAAAAGGCGACCCTCTGGTACTAAGGGACCAATTATTTAGTATATGTTAGGAACACCGCCTACCGTCGGTCGCATTCTGGACCATTCTTTTTAACGCGGCACAGTTTCAGTAAAAATCGGCTCGAAAACAAAACCCTAAAGCGGCGTTACGATATTACGGTTACAAAAAAAGAACAATTTAGTGTTCTGGGCGGCAATTGTGGTCATTCTGATTTAGGGCTATAGGTAATTCAAGAACGTATACAGGAACCCAAGCGTATGCATAGTATGAAGACGACGCTCGATGTATACTACTTGTCTATTGCCCCTCAGCAAGCTGGTCTAGCGGTGGGCAGCACCACGATGATCCAGCTGAAACAAAATCAAGTAGGAATTAACATCTTGTGCCAATGTCAACCTGTGGGCGTAAGCTATAACTAAGTTATATTGTGCTCAATACACTAAGCCTAAGCATTGGTCTGTCCAACATAAGGTAGTTATATGAGCATTATACCTGGTCGATTTTTACGCCGGGGGTTTGCCGCTTATCGAACCCACCATGCTACGCTATTCTTTGTTTAAGGTACAACGTGATGCGCCTCAGCTTGACCTGGACATATATTTGTGCAGGTTAACGTTAGTCTGCTACATACCACCAATGATTACCACACACGAATACTTCTTAGAACACATTTTTTCGTTTGGAAGGCTCCGAATTGGGGATTATGTCGTCAGGTCACCCGTCCCCCATAACAGAGGGGCAAATCTTGAAATGAGTACATATATAGGTCAAACATTAACAAGTTTAACTATGAACCCTGGCTAAATAGGCTTAGTCGTAGGCAAACAAAACATTTATAATATGTGATGGTTACGGAAATTTGACATTACGCTAGGTAACTGGTATATCATTTCAACCGAGTGAATAAAACGAAAATGCTAGGAGTACTCAGTTTTGACAAAAATCAGAGATAAACGAATAACAACGCACAACTCAAATACCTCCATGTATATATATACGGTCATACAGACAGGTACAATTAACGATCAGTAATTAAAGAACAACGTATATTTTCAAATAATAAAAATGGCTTTTATCGGTAATATCAGCGTATATGTACAATATTTGAAACGAACGCAAGTACAAACTACTCCACACCCATTGCTTTAAGAATATTATGCTCCTGCCGGAAGCCGCTCAAGTTTGAAAGAGTACAACAGTAAAAAGTATTTCGAGCACTACTAATGCGACGAAATAATATTAAAATTTTAATATTAATAATAATAAATTAATAATATTTAATGGTGGGTAGCTGCGAGGGAATTGCGAATTTGTCTACATTCTAAACAATGAAAGTTCTCCAGTCCTCCCCATTCTATCTTCGCATTAGTACTCCTATCTTCGCAAAAGAAGTATACAGGAGTTGTTAGTAGAAGCATATTTTGAATACCACCTTAACATCTTGCAATCGCTACAAATACTAAGCACCGTGTTATTATTTACTCTTATTTATTTAAATTTCCAATTAAGTATATTTTCCTTAAAGGGTTAGTTTTTGTTACATTCTGCCAATATACTGTAAAATGAAAATAGCCGCTGTATACAGAAGGGCGATGCGAACCTCCGCTCCACCAACGCTTCGGCAAATAAGAGGTCCAAAGTTGTGCCTGGAGCAGCAGGTAGCACCGCTGCAATCGGTTATTTTCGCAGGTTCTAACGAAACCGAAGGATATGAGTCATACGCGCTAAGAAACAGACAGGCGGCTTTACGGACGAAAGCAACGACAATGTTTTATTGGATCCCTGTACACACTACGTGCACATCACTAAATTTAAAATATTTAATAGTGTACAAAACTACATCGAATTCAGACATACTTATTCCAAGGTTCACCAGGACTGCAATGGCTGCAATCCACACTGTTCTAAGAAATCTAAATTACAACAGTATTAGTCATAAAGCAAAGTAAAGACTGGAAAAGTACAGCACTTGAGTCCCAAAACGGACCCCAGCACATAATGGTATAAGTTTCTTCAACATAAAATTATGTATATATCAAAGCAGTCATACCAAGAGCATTGAGAGCGAAGACTAGAAATCCGTTTGATCGACCTTGAGTGAAAAGTTGGAAAAATTAATCACCCGAAAGTTACAAGTTGGCCGCGGGTTTCAAAAAATTAAATCTGAAAATTTGACATTTTATGATACTACGTCTGTTGAAATTTGACAAGGAATTTGCTACTATTTATGGAGCATGGCCACTCTGATTGTTTTTCAAGTATGCTTCATATACTGATATTGATGATTCAAATTAGATGACCTTAAAACATTGCCTGACCGTCTGTTATTAGTCGCCAAAACAAACAGTACCACCAGCGGCTAATTACTTTTATTCCAATCAGTCGGCAAAAATCAAACACTCAACGCACTCATCATTGTTTTTTATTTTCATATTTCCATAGAAATAAAACAAATGCTTAAGGTTTCCTTAACAATATGCCCGGCGCCTTCGAAAACTCCATATTCATTAGCTGCGACGAAACCCAAAGAAAATAATAATACTCAGGCAAGCCAGGTCAGTGCTACAAAAAATATGATCATACCCACAAGACAGGTGCTACAAAACCGATGAGATCAGTAAGATCAACATTACGCTGTTCATGATTTCTTCTCTCCAATCGCTAAAATACCTTATTGCTAGTCTCTTTGAGACCTGGCCATTCAATGTTACAAAACCCAAATTATACAAAAATAACGAGCTACAAATCGTAATACAAAATGAGGACACGGATTTTTGTTTTGGTTTACGCAAACGTCTTGTTATAAAACATTGTTATGTCAATTTATTATTATTTGTATTATGCTCAATACTATTATACAAATGAACAATGAAAATAAGCATTTTCGAAAACAAAATTGATGCCCAATTATTATCATTTTTATTATGACATCAGTCAGTATCGTGTGGGTACTGGAGGTGAGAACGGGCCGAAATTTCTCGGCCATGTCCATTAGATATCGAGGTCGGCCCGGCCCGTTGAAAATTGAGGTGGGCACGGATCTGCAATATTTCGGCCCGGCCCGGTCTTAATCAGGTGTCGGCCCGTTTTGGACCAGGCCAGGCGCTGGCCCAAAATTCTCACCTCTAGTGTACATAGAGCTTCAGTAAACATTAATATACATCCCCGTATCAGAAGTTATAATAATTATCGGTTAGGTGCGTTCGCTGGTTCAAGCCTTGTGCTCAAAATTTGACTGCAATTTAATTTCATATTTTGAGAAATTTAGCAAACCATGATATTTCAATTTTTATTGCGCAAGAATTTTTAATTAAAAACTTTCAAGGTCTGTTCGTCGCTCCCGATTGGAGCAAGCAACACGCAACAAAACTTTTATCAGTGTTCAAAAGTTCCCCTTCGCTAAAATATAAAAGACACTTTCATGTTTTGATCAACAAGTTTGAGCGCGTGAATGCACCATTGGAATAACAATATTCAGTAAATGCAAGTTCAACATCGAATCTCAGCCAATTTCACATTAACTTAAGCAGAAAAATTACAACGAATAGCTTACCAATAATAATGTATTGCTATTTTAGCTATGTAATTTCAGCTTCCTTACACAATAGCTATAGATCGAATTTTTTTGTTCCAACAACCTTAAAAAAGTCAATAATCTATTATTTATGAATTAGGTAGTATTCAGCATAATCCCAATTAAACACAAAAATTTCTATGGACACGGTGTTTCAAGATGGCTTTAATAAAAGGCACGTGTCTAATAAATTGAGCGTGGATATAATTCTAAACCGCGTATTGAAACAAAAACTGTCCTACAAAGAACTCTTACAAAATCCAAGAAAAAAGTTAGAGCACGAATGTACATGCTAACTGAACCGAGCCCAGCCAGAAAAAATGACAGCGCGCGGCACAGCATGTTTTAACGAATACAAATGTTTAGTTTTATAGAACACCACCTCCGACTGAATCGAATCGGGCTCTATTACGTTATGCTCAAAAATAACTGTCATGCTTCAAATCATTGACTGATGTAGTAAAAAGATTTTGTACCCTAGCAGAAAGGGCACGCCGACGTAGGCGCAAGCGACTAGAGCTAACGCGTACACTGCTAAACAGTTATAATCATTGAGCTAAAGCCTATTTTGCGTTCTGTTTTCCCAAATGCCACGATACGGACAGTACTCGCTACGAAAATGACCGCTGCTCGCTCGCTGGTTCACACGATAGTTAGATGTTATTAGTACTGTAACTTAGATTTTAATAGTCGACATGAAATTGTCTCTATGGTATGCAGCAGGGAATAACCGGAACCGGAACCGTCCATTTAAACCGGATCCGGAACCGGAACCTGGTCTTCGAAATTTATATATAGTAAAACAGAAGATGGAAGAAATGAAGGTATAGTGGATTTAAAATGCATTAAAAGTAACTTTTACATTAAACTTAATGTATTGCGATGGTATTATTGCCTTTCTGAAACTTTAAAGAGACTGACGAAGCTAATAATTTTTATTTATCGATCAAATATGTCGGTTTTTGGACATTCAGAGCAAAAAATGTCTTCCACTATACACCATTGCGTATACTGCGTCAAATCGAACGGGTTTACAAAACTTGGAGCGTAGAATACACACTTTCGCTCTGTCTCCAGTCGCCTCCATTTACTACACATACGTTTGTTGCATGTTCTTCTGCAGGAAACTTAAAATTATTGGTTTATATGATTCTAAGAGGAAATACTAGATAGAAGGGAATTTTCTGATCAGTGATCAGAGATACTGTTTAGGCTAGCGTTGGACAAACAGTGCCCGTCAGTTAGATCACAATGATGATAACTTTCTAATCAGACTGCTATAAATGAGACACACTGTGATGCTGCTCGCACAGTTTCAATAAATACAGTTCATTACCAAGAAAGCAGTTTCTAGCTGCGTTGCAGATAACGTTAGTTTACTTCAATTTAGTCTGATTTACTAAGTTTACAAGCGCACTGGCGGGTGCTTGACGCAATTTATGTTAGCCAGGCATACCCTCAGTACTTCTGCGTAAGCCATACTCTGTTACCGAGTTGGACCGGTTTAATTCAAACGTATCCCACAGACTTCTGGATGTGTAAAATAGCTGCTACAAGCATCAATCTAGCTTTGATTTAACAAACTCCTGCAGGTTATTATGAAAAATTCCAGCTCAAATTATGTGCACTACTTACGTTTCACACGAAAAATTGGTTAGTTAATCTTTTCTTTTGCTTGGCATTATTGGAGCTTGATCATTGTATAATATATATTACATATGTTTGGATTACAGGATGAAGCAAAAAAACTTGGAAAATTTCAAAGAAATTGGTATGGTTTTTGCCCTTTGCCGGAACCGCAACCGGAACACGATTTTCGCCGGAACCGGAATTCCGGTTACTCCCTGGTATGCAGTTATAAACATTGACGTAAAACAGCAACTTTGACCTAGGTTTGCAGAATACTATTTAACTTCTAGTGTTATGTATATGCATAAAGTACCCTTGGGACCTGTTTACAATATCGGCTATCATAAACGAATCAGGAACATCGTTATAACTTCAAACGAACCCCCTTCTCGTATTGCAAAAAGCGATTGTCACCTGGGATTAATTTGATCATACAAAAACAGCAATAATTTATTCTTTCCGTAAACACATAATCCCCATGCTGCTATTCCACAACTATTTTTAGCCAAGACAAACACACTGAAAAACCACCGTGGTTTTACAAAACAAAAGTTATAATAATCATCATAATTATGAGCTCGATTTGATTGGCAGACGGTGAAAACGTTAACGCTTCAGCAACACACATTGTACAGCAGTTGTTATAAACAAATTCCGATAATTATTATTACATAGTTGTCGTGTCGAGTCTTTAGTACGGCGTAAAGCGATTCAAAGAACGCAGGGCGGACTAAAATATAAATTAAAAAATTCTATTAATATAACATTATAATAATTGTTGCGTTTTATATAGTGAAATTTATATTACGTCCAGTTTTGCCGTACGTATAATAAATATGGCCAGTGTAACTTTTGGATGCGAATCTGAAATGCATGCTTTGTCGTTCTTGATATACTAAGCCTAACCCTAAGCCTTAGCGTAAGCCAAGCCTACGGCTGTCGCGAGCCAAACCCATTCACCGAGCTATTCTGTTATAAATATATAACCTCCGACCGCTAAAGAAAGCATGGGTCATAATATAAACTTTCATGTCGCTCATTTTACCTTTTTGAATGCAAATTCGAAGACTTGTGACATTTTCATGCCGGTTAATGGCCAGGGCCAATCTTTTTACATTTATATAGTACACCGGTCTAAACACGATGAATCACCTGGTAATCCTAGCGCATTCTTAGCAACAACTGATTTATCCCAAATGAGAGCAACGTTTGACGATAAATAGGATCCATGCTCATTTACATAGCATACCGGTCTAAACAGGACGAAGCACCTGGCCATCCTAGCGCATTCTTAGCAACAACTGATTTATCCCACCTGAGATCAACGTTTGACGATAAATAGGATCCATGCTCATTTACATAGCATACCGGTCTAAACATACGAAGCACCTGGCCATCCTAGCGCATTCTTAGCAACAACTGATTTATCCCACCTGAGATCAACGTTTGACGATAAATAGGATCCATGCTCATTTACATAGCATACCGGTCTAAACATACGAAGCACCTGGCCATCCTAGCGCATTCTTAGCAACAACTGATTTATCCCACCTGAGATCAACGTTTGACGATAAATAGGATCCACGCTCAAAGTGGCTTGTGCAGGTCTACACCATTCTGGAAGAACTTCTTTTATAGTTTAGCAATGACAATATATTCAGACTGGATTTCTTCTCGTAAGCTACGCTTATACTGACGGATTATCCCACCTATATAATCACAAATCCTGTCCAGGATGCAGATGACGTCACCACATGCGACCATATTTACACGGATTCCGTTCAAATAGGAAATCTCACGATCGGATACTGCACACTGGTACACCGCTTCATCTAGACATGAACCCTTTGATATATTCTAAATCTCTAATTGAGAAATTTACACAGAATTGTGGATCCATAAGCTGCTTTACCCAGCTACCGTTCAATATTTTATCCCCTAATATTTTTTGGGCAACATTAAACAGGGTCTCCATGTTCGTTTTCACGAGGAATTTTAAAGTGGAAGAAAATGCATTTTTATATGCTTGATATTTATATATTTGTTCAGGTACCGGTAGCTGTCATACAAACACTTTCAGGCTTTGTTGCAGTGTTTTGCATTCAAAATAGTAGCAATATCAATTTCTGAAATATACCTATTGAATATAATACTGAAAACATGAATTATTAACATACATTTTGAAACATGGATCTGGGGCAATTTAAGTTTTTTTCGTTCACACAGCGATGACGAACATGGGGGTTCCGAAAAGAGTAGAGATGGGGTGGCGCTCTAACGCCTCCGCAATCAGGCCAACAACCGTACTACGGAGCAGCGTGAACTCCAGGCCCCCAGTAACTCTCAAGTCGGTAAATAATACTCCACCCCAATTATTATACTCCAAATATGTAGATTAGATTGATATGATAAAACAGCATACATAATTCGTGAGCTGAGATCCAAATGCAGCCGCATTTAAATAAGCATCTTGTAGTGTGTTGACTGCAGCAGCCGCTTGTTGCTGTGCACCGACTGACGATGACGGTCCACTGGCAACAGCGGCGGCAGCTGCAACGGCAGCAGCTGTAGCAGCATCGATATTCGGTTGTTGTTGCTGCTGCTGCATTAGCGGATGTCCGGTACTTGCCACCATAGTAGTTGTTGTCGGTTGCTGTTGCTGTTGGGCAGCAGCGGCAGCAGCCGTCGCTAACGTGTTTGCAGCTCCAGACACGTTGATGTTATTTTGCGCTGCTACACGGAGTAGCGACGATGCTGCGGAAACGACAGGTCCCGGAACGCCTGCTGTAGCAATGTTTGGCGCAATACCTAAAAAATTACAGACAAAATATATCAGTAGAATATATACTTGATGTTTAGAACAACTTCCATGTAAAAGTTAAATCAACAGACCTAACTCTTACGCGTGTCTTGATAGCATACAATTACAATTTCGAAGCCGCAGCTGAAAAATAAATGTATTACATTCTTTATTAGAAAGAAGAATAAAAATAAATTTGCTACGTTTAAGAGACTGGAGAAAGAAAACTAGGTAATATCACTATCACTTCAGTTACAAGTTTCTTTTCTTGCACACAACTACCGCGTCTAGACAGAGATAAATAAAACAAATGATTCGAAAAAAATACGCGAACAGTAACGATAGTAAAAATTGGAGAATGGCAACAATCACGGCCAGAGAAATCGAAGCAAAATAATCGGTCGTAATGGATCGATTGCAATCAAACGAAATTTCGATCGTTTTCGATTGCAGATATTTTTAGCCATGACTGTATGCACGAACATCATCGCAATGCGTTCTTTTCGTGAAAACTGTTCAACGTCTGTTTAAATGACGACAGTTGCTTAGCTACAATATGAGTTGCTGAACAATCAACAAGGAACTGCACGGGTTACTCTTGGCTATCGACTGACAGACAAGAGTAATCGTCAACGTTGAAACAGAATAATACTTAATTTTATTTAGTTCCGCGGATATCGAGCACAACATTTCCACAAATCAAAATCACTATTACACTTACCTTGAAGACCGGTGGCTGATGCTAAAGCTAGTTGATACTGGTCCGCACCTGTATTCGACGCTGACCCCGTGCCACCGGCGACCGCTGCTGCAGGCACCATTCCAACTCCAGGAACGTACGTCATTCTGAAACAAAGTGTTCATGTTTGTAATTACCGGACGACATCATACATTAGTAACATTAAGGTGTATACCTGATAATAACAATTAGCTGTTTAGCTCATCGGGATACACAAAATACATAATTATACATGAAGCTCTTAGCAAAGAATGTACGGTGAAAATAGTTTATGTAACCAACCTATGTACTGGGCTCTCCAAATTGGGGGCGGGGTGGATGGGGGCCCCCTGGCAAAATTTTGGGCTTCCCCCGGTTCATCGCATCTTGGAAAATTTTTTTGTTTCCAATCGGTCCAAAGTACAAAAAATTGATCAGAATTTGTACTAAAATTTCGTTCTGAAGCCAAAAATTTGTTTAATATTATCAAAATTTGCTTCAAAATCGCTTTTCTCTCCATCAAAAGCCTTTGGGCAGTGTTTCTGACACGATTTTTAACCGTTTTTCTCTTAGCAAAATGCTCCCTGGCAAAATCGGGCGCCCCCGATTCGGAACCAGGGGGCCCCTGGCAAAATTTTCAGCGAATGGAGAGTCCAATATGTATAGCAACCCACTCCACGCAGTGTCACGGTGCTCCCTACGAAAAACTACCGCAGTCTCACACATATTTGTATGTTTCAACAATGTGATGATACGACCTTACTGTGTATTTCGGTCTCTTAGGCACATTTTCAACGTTACAAAAACAAAAACCAGCCACCGCAACAAAGAATCAAGAGTGATACAACAGTCCCGGCCAAAAAATAAGTGTAATCGAAAACGAAAGTAATTTTGTTTGATTGAAATCAATCGAAACTTCGGTTACCCGAAAATGACAAGAACTCTAGTTACGCCAATCTCAATAATGATCGTAATTTAATTTAGTTGAAATCGATCGATTATTTTGCACTAATTTCTGACTGTACTTATTGAGTTAACTGTAGTTACAGCCGCTTCAATCGCGCTATAAAATGAACTCAATAAAAGTAAGCCATTGGTTATGAAGATACGACTGTTTTATTGTATTTCAGGTGTCAGGGGCCATTTTGAAACCTATGTAGGCCAAAACATAGAGATATAGCATAACGCTTATACGTAACTTATTTGTAAAATGATTCTAAGAAGCACCATATTATATATATATATATATATAACGGAGTAACCGGAATTCTGGTTTCGCCAAAAATCGTGTTCTGGTTGTGGTTCAGGCAAAAGGCAAAAACCATACTGGAATTCCAGTTTAAAATTGCCTACATGTTTTGTTTCATCTGTGGTCCAATCATACACTTGTACAATGAACAAGTTTCAACACTACCATATAAAAGAAAAGACTAACTCAACAAACTACCCTGTGAAACGTAAGTAGGACACAATTACAGTCTGAATTTTCATCTTCACCCGGCAGGAGTTTGTTAACAAAACAAAGCTAAGTTGATGCTTGTAGCAGCTTACCCGTTCAGAAATCTGCGGTATATGTTAGAGTTGAACCGGTACAACTTGATATACATAATAGAGTATGGATTACTGAAGTACTTCTTAGCTTTAAGCTTGGCTAATATAGATTGCATGAAGCACCAGCCAATGCGCTTGTAAACCTTGTAATCAGTCTACATTGGAGTAGAGTAACATATCTGCAAAGAAGACAGAAACTGCGTTCTTGAAAAAGACCTGTATGTATTGAAAATGTGCGAGCAGTATCACCAGTTTGTCTCATTTATAGCACTCTGATCAGAAAATCATCATCATGTAACTGATGGACAATGGTTGCCCAACGCTAGCCAGAACAGTGTCTCTGGCCAACAATCAGAAAATTATAGTATACCTTTTTATTTCTTTTAGAACCACATAAACCAATAATTTTATGTTTCCCACGGAATAATATTCAACTAACGCTTAAGAAAGGGAAGCGATTGAAAACAGAGCAAAATTGTCTAGTCTACACTTCATTTGTTTACAAAAACATTCAGTTCGACGACAAATCTGTACAACGGAAAGCATTTTTCCGCTCGAAATCCAAAAAACCGTAATCTTGATCGATAAATAATTATTTTAGCTTGCTCAGCCTCTTCAAAATACCATAGATGCAATAATATCATTGCAATACATTAAGTTTAATGTAAATTTATTTTTAATACATTTTCAATCCACAGTGCCTTCATTTCGTCCTTCATCTGTTTTACTGTATATAAGCTTCGAAGACCAGGTTCCGGTTATTCCCTGATATATACATATTGTGCGACTGCCTCCAAAGGTCACTTCTAAGGAAAAGCTTGGACGCAGGCCTGTCCTCTCACAAAGACAGAAAGTGAAAACGTATCGCAGACGACCTCAAAAAGCAACCACCGGAGCGATCTACATCAAATTCTTCCATCTCGTGAAAACGTTCACACCAAAAAGCAGCGGTATCAGCGACGTTATCTAGGACAAAAACGGCAATCGCCTAACCAAATCCTCGGAAAAAATCGAACGCAGGGCAGAAGATTTCCTTTTAGACACTAGATCCGTTAAAGCATTTCAATGAACCACTGGAGCAACATATCAGCAAATCTGAATTAGGCTGGCATGAATATTACACAGCAGAAGAAGACGTGCCATTCTCCAAAGATGAAATATGTTCTGCAATACAGAAGCTTAAAACCAACAAAGCGCCTGGAGAAGATTGTATTCGACCAGAAGTTTTCAAAACAGGTGAAAAACCCCTTGTCGATTGGCTTCACGTACTGTTTCAACGAGTGTGCTCGACTGGAAAAATCCCTGATGCATGGTGAACAGCAGTCAACGTGCCTTTTTCAAAAAGGCAGCAAACGTCAATGCCAGAATTATAGACATCTCGCTGAGTATCGCATTCAATCCATGGAATCCGTTGTCCTCGAACGGTAAAAAAAGCAGCGCGATAAAGTCATCCGGAAAAAACAGGCGGGGTTTCAAGCCGGCATAGGTTGCATAGATCAAATATAAACGCTTCGTCGACTTCTGAATCTGCGGCACAAGTTCTGACAGCAAACATACGTTGCATTCATCGATTTTTAGGTTGCGTTTGATTCTGTTGACCGCAGCAGCCTTTACTACATTATGGAAGCCGACGGCGTATCACCCTTACTATATCCGCCTTGCCATATTGCACTTTGAGAAACTTTTCTTCAAAAACAAAAAATTGCGCCCGAAACGACGAGATGAATAGTTCCGAGTTTAAAAATAAAAAGTTCTTTTTAATTCAGTTTCATCAACTTGAAGTTTCTTCGTTGCATGCCGAAAAACTGACGATCTTAAATACGTGATAATTATATTAGGCACAATGTAGGGGGTCGTGTTATGAATTTATGCGAGCGTCAATTGGTATGACCGTGATCGCGTTTCCCCTGCTTTCGAAAATTATGGGCACGTCACTGGACGATGTGGCCATTTTCTTGTATTTCGGGTCTTATTTTTTAATTTCAAACCAGAATTTTTTCCTAACCTATAACATACCTTACCACGGTTTGCCGCTATATGAAGCGTTGCTCATTCATACAAAATAAGCCCAATATCACCACTGCATATCCATCGGGTATCGATTGTGTCGTTTTGTTGTAGTTCGGGCCGCAACGGCATTTTTAAAAACATTTTAGACAATAATTGAGGACACACCAGTAATAATTTATTGTGTAAAACTATTATCTACAGTTTTAATGAGCACGATTCCGGAAGTAATGAAAATTCGTTTTCGAACTAAAAGACACTAAAGATATTTCTAACTTTCGTTTAATCTGTCGCTTAAGACAATTGGACGTTGTAATTTTTAGTTTTGGATGCCGCAAGAAAAAATATACATACAGATGGTCCCAAACTTTACAACAGCAAAAGTACAGTCACAGACAAAATAAGTGCATAAAAACGAACATATCAACGTTCGTTTGCGTTTGCATTCGTTTGTCAATAATTATTCTAACGTTCGTTTGCGTTTCTCCTTCCTATTATATGCACATATTTTTATCTGTATCTGCAAGGGTTCTTCTTTAACAGGAAGAATTAATTAAATATTTACACGCTATGACATAACGTGTTACTGCTTATGCAAACTTATAAAACATGATAACAAAACCTTAGCTCACTATTTTCATATTAGATGGTACAAAACTAAACTTTACACACAATGATGAGCTGCTGGTGACCTTACATTCAATATATACTACAAAAACTGTCAATACTTGCGCAGCGAAAAAAATTAACTTACGGCAAAAGTGAGCAAGCACCTGCAGAAGCATTGGTGGACGGCGGTTGCTGCTGTTGCAACAAACTGTTCGATGCAGCCGCAGCTTGTGCCTGCTGAACTTGATGTGACAGAAGCAACTGCTGTTGTTGCTGCTGGACAGCAGCAAGAGCAGCCGCGTACTGCTGTTGCTGCGCCACAGCGGCTGCCGCAGCTGCGTTTTGCTGTTGCTGCTGCTGTTGTTGTTGAAGAGCAAGAAGGGCTGTCAATCCGATGGCGTTCCCGCCAGGTAAACCACCAGCAGTTCCAGCACCCAAAGCAAGATGGTGTTGTAGCGCAGCTGCCGACGGCGTAGCTCCCATAAGACCCGCGGAACCGCCATTCAACAACATAGCACCTGCTGTAGCGGCGGACGCTGGTACTCCAGAAGCAACCGGCGTAGCACCGGAAAGGCCACGCGCGGCATTCGCACGTGCTGCCGCTAAAGCTGCTGCGAACGCTGCCGGGCCACGCGGTACCAAAGATTGAGCGATGCCACTAGCGTTTGTAGGGGCCGATATGCCCATAAGTGGTTGTCCTGTCGGCAGACCAGCGTGTACACCGCTTGTTGGAGAAGTCAAACAGACCCCTGCTGCCGACGCCGGAATTAATCCCGTTGACGCTGGTACAGCAGCGACATGAGCACCACTACCCGCTATCACGGGAACAGCACCAACAACCGACGACATGGGATATTGAAGTAGCCCGGGCGGAGCCCCAGCTCCTAAGGGCGCAGCCGATACAGCTACACCAGCAGGTGACGCCATCTGTTGCAAGCCAAGGCCGTGCAACGCAGCCACCATCGCCGGATCTTGATGCACCATTCCGGCAGCTGCTACGCCTACTGATGCAGCTGCCGCTGCCGCTGAAACAAAAAAATCGACGTACTAATAGTAACAGCTAGCGCGGCTAATTTTTGTCTCGCTGTGTTCTTTGCACCCATATACTATGCATAATAAGTTGTGAACATTTTCGTACATCCAACAAGGCAAAACCTTTCGCGGCAACTAAGAGACGACTGCCATTACTATAAATAATGTTTAATGCGTGTAAAATGTTGTCAAAGGGTTATCAACACTTCGTCTCATTTTCCAAATAGTATAACCCTAGCTGTGCAGTAGCAACAGTAAAATGTTGATATAAACCATGGAGTTATTTGAATCGGGCAATCCAACTTGAAATTAATATGACTGAGATAAAATAAACTGAGACCGCTAGAATGAACGTGATAAGGACAACTTTTAGAAAACATGAAATGCCCAGAACAAAACTCAAGTATACTAAACAAGAATTTCAAGGATCCTAAAGGGCCATAACTGAATTCAATGAGACTTTCAAGATTCAATGACCGTGGACACATAGCGGAGTAACTTTGTGATGCGCAAATTCAAAATTCCAATTCCTAGACCAATTCAAAATCTATAACGGACGCTAGCAGAAAAATTTTCCATAGTGGATTGGCTGGATACTTCGCCGACATGGAGCCTTCAGGATTGAATTTAGGAATGTGTGTTTCAAATGTCTGAGACGGAGTTTCCTCAAGCAATTAACTGTAAAAGATTAGCTGAAAAATCCTAAAACGAACCACGGTTATCAAGTCATGTACTAATCAATCCAACTTTGACTACAGATGAGAACGAACAAAAATTTTTCGGCCCGCTCCAGCCGTTAAAAATTGGAGTCGGTTCGGCCCGGAGTTGCAACATTCCCACCAGCCCTTTGTAATCGGGTCACGGGCTGCCCATCTCAGTCCGTGGACCATCCTGGAGCCAATAGCCTGTGCTAGACACGCGTCACCAGTCACGCCAAATGCACGGTAATAAAGTTGCATGCCGGCAGAGGTAAGAAATTTCGCCACCATTAAAGGTAACGATTTATAATAGTATTAATGTGTTTACATAATACCAAAAATGCAATATAACTTATATCGAAAGATATGAAAAGGCTGTCCGGATTTGCATAGACCCGGTTGAGATACATGCACAGTCAAAATCATATGGAATATTTTTAAAGTCACGTTTGAAAAATAAAACAACAATATTCGGATCATGTCAAGTTTTATCCATCCTCTACAAATAGAGGAGCACACTTGCCATGAGTAGCGTAGGACAAGAAAGTTTAATTGTGAGTTCAGGCTGGACTTAGTCTCAGAGAGACAAAAACATTACAAATGATCATTAGAGAGTTTCAAAATGACACTGACTAAAAAAGGGGCTAAGAGCTAAAAAACATACCAGCAGCAGCAGCAGCTTGCATCTTTGCTTTATTTTTCGTATAAACTCGAGCAGTTGCATAGAGACAAAAACATTACAAATGATCATTAGAGAGTTTGAAAATGACACTGACTAAAAAAGGGGCTAAGAGCTAAAATACATACCAGCAGCAGCAGCAGCTTGCATCTTTGCTTTATTTTTCGTATAAACTCGAGCAGTTGCATAGAGACAAAAACATTACAAATGATCATTAGAGAGTTTCAAAATGACACTGACTAAAAAAGGGGCTAAGAGCTAAAAAACATACCAGCAGCAGCTTGCATCTTTGCTTTATTTTTCGTATAAACTCGAGCAGTTGCATAGAGACAAAAACATTACAAATGATCATTAGAGAGTTTGAAAATGACACTGACTAAAAAAGGGGGGCTAAGAGCTAAAAAACATACCAGCAGCAGCTTGCATCTTTGCTTTATTTTTCGTATAAACTCGAGCAGTTGCATAGAGACAAAAACATTACAATGATCATTAGAGAGTTTGAAAATAACACTGACTAAAAAGGGGGCTAAGAGCTAAAATAAATACCAGCAGCAGCAGCAGCTTGCATCTTTGCTTTATTTTTCGTATAAACTCGAGCAGTTGCATAAAGGCAAAAATATTACAAATGATCATTAGAGAGTTTGAAAATAACACTGACTAAAAAAGGGGGCTAAGAGCTAAAATACATACCAGCAGCAGCAGCAGCTTGCATCTTTGCTTTATTTTTCGTATAAACTCGAGCAGTTGCATAGAGACAAAAATATTACAAATGATCATTAGAGAGTTTGAAAATGACACTGACTAAAAAGGGGGCTAAGAGCTAAAAAACATACCAGCAGCAGCTTGCATCTTTGCTTTATTTTTCGTATAAACTCGAGCAGTTGCATTGTTCACCTAAAAATATAAATTCAACCAAATACGAACATATATATATATTATGTTTTCATGTTGCCAGTTTTTCACCCGTAAGCAGATATATAAAACCAGTATCTGTAGTAGAACTAAAAGCACAAAAATATATATCATAAGCACAGCGTTAATTACACATTGTAACGCACAAAAATACAAACTAGTCAAAAATATAACGAAATTAAAGTATATATTATACACAAAAATGCGCAATACAACAATCAATTTTAGCAGTATGGATTTAAAATTTAAGAGACTGAATCAAATTATATAACAACGATAAGACAATATACGTACAAAAAATTAGAAAATGTCCACATTTAACGCAACTATCCAAATTTCACATGTTTAAGAAATAAGTAAAAGAGACACATTTAAATCATATTTACAGTAGGAAATTCGTCAATAAGTATAAGAACATAGCGAAAATAACGAACACAAAATTTAAATTATAAATTTCTCGTAAAGGGCAGATGGGGATGCACCCGACCAAAAAAATTAAGGCTAAACCTGCTAGGTTCGAAAACTAAATCCCAATTAGGTAGCCGTAAAATTCTCTAATCCCGTGCAGGGTCTTCGGACCCAGGTAAACAAAAAACCAACAAGGTCGAATTCAGTGGAACTCAACAGAAATATATTTGATCTTTAACGCCAGTATTGGCACTATACGATCAACATACTGCGCGCCTAGATCGAAAAAATCCAAACTACCGTAAAAATTGTCGGACTTTAATGATACTTGAAAAAAGCGCAACATAAAAGAAAAATGACCAAGCAAAATCTGAAGCCTAGCTATGTAATAAATCTCAATTATGCTCTGACAGGGACATTATTCAGTGTTCACGAACAAAAATATGATGGACTAGTTACTATGACAGCTCTATTGTCGAAATAAAGGATGCAAACCGCAACCACGTACGCGTGAAATTTCCGTGGCTTCCAATAGTATTTTCGAGCCTAGTAACGATTGGGAAAACATAGGTCAAGAATGCCCTGCCGAAAATTAGCAATGCTTTGGATCGTAAAGCAGCACCGACGCCTATTCTAATAATTTATCTATCTATTATACGTACGTATCGGAAGTACGCGCGCAATAACCAATTCCTACAATCAAAATTGTATCCACATCGATAAAGCAAAATGATCTTACAAGGCTAATCATTTTTGCGCCAAGCATTACATGACATTAAATCGATTATTTTACATGTATCAATTAATCAATACACATTGAACAACACTAAAAATTACGAAAGTAATGACAGACATTATGAAATTATATATAACATCCAACCTACACATATCAATCCCACAGTAGCTGGATTGGCACAATGCTTAAATTTTTCCACAATGTAATACATTTATCAGCCAGGAAGCTACGCTGCCTAAAAAGTTTCGGGCGGGCTATTGCTCCGAAGTAGAGACCGCACGGGATCCAATTTTTCAGACCGCACGGGATCCAATTTTTCAGACCCCACTGCAGTCTTTCAAAATACATAGATATTCTGTAAGTGCAGCACAATTCGAAGTGAAAACATTAAATTATGTTTAAAAATATGTGTTCGTGTTGCGGTACATTTTGCGCTGTGTTTAGACTTATAGTGTATGTATTACACAATGTCTCCATATTGATCACAGCTGGATCCACCAAATCTTACTGTGGAATTGTTCAAAATTGTGTACTGCACACAGATAGAACATAATATGCGACGGCATTGTTGGGATCCGAATTTGAGCCGACGACTCCACTTTGGTCTATGAGGAGTACCGACCAGTCTTCGGTCTCTACTTCGAAGACCATCGACAGCACCATCTGCTAACTTCCCCCAAATTGTTACACCAAAAGGAATTCGGCTTACGTTGTTATATAAACTTGTCTTGCCTTGTTTAAATCGATCACCAGTAAGACTGATAGTACAATATTAATTTCCCGCATTTTTTTCTAGTTCTGCCAATGGGGCACCACCAGCCCTTCTATCCGCGCCTCATATATATGCTACAAGCGTCGACTACAACCCCAACGAAATATGCATGTGATCGTTGCAAACCTCGCTAGTACAACTGGGAGACATATCGCTGACGTACAAACAAAAAATGAAACGATTTCTCCGCGACCTCAAAGCCTACTAAACGTGACTGAATCCTGAAACCAGGTATTAAATTTGACGTTTACGAATCTTAAACAATCTTAAGTTATAACCACCAATACTGCATAATAGCTTAATCAAAAAATTACAACTTACGACGAAACAACTAATAAATATATTTGCTATTCATTGCACAATAATTATTGCTGCTAGCTTTCCACGTCACACAAAAAGTGTCCTAAAACACGATGGGAAAATGTGGCTGAAATATTATTATCGTTACAAAGTATGTGTACGTTACCATTACTATTATATGGCATAACGCGTATCGGCAGTTAGCTGCATAGCCATAACCGAATGATGATAACTCTATATCATTCTTTTTAGGTGATAAAAATATGGACTCGACCATCCGATCTCGGTATACACAATCAGAACCAAGTATGTTTAATCTAGTTATATTTATTTATCTGTTATAAATGTAACATCTCACCGGATGACGATAACTATATAATATCATTCTTTTTAGAAAATGATAAAAATATGGACTCGACCATCCGATCTCGGTATACACAATCAGAACCAAGTATGTTTAATCTAGTTATATTTATTTATCTGTTATAAATGTAACACCTCACCAGATGACGATAACTATATAATATCATTCTTTTTAGAAAGTGATAAAAATATGGGCTCGACTATCCGATCTCGGTATACACAATCAGAACCAAGTATGTTTAATCTAGTTATATTTATTTATCTGTTATAAATGTAACACCTCACCGGATGACGATAACTATATAATATTCTTTTTAGAAAGTGATAAAAATATGGTCTCGACTATCCGATCTCGGTATATACAATCAGAACCAAGTATGTTTAATCTAGTTATATTTATTTATCTGTTATAAATGTAACACATCCTGAGCGGTAGATCACAGCAGTCGCAATTAAACGGGGCAATTAGCTGGATGAGCTTTAGAGAACGACGACTTGGCTTTGACCATCGATACACCAAGTGAAGCGACTATCCAGCTTTTTCGAGCATACTTAATATACCAAATATTTCTTGACAAATGCTTACATTATTACATAAATATAAAAAGTAATCCTATTCATTTATGCGAAACCCGGAAAAATGTTTCTTCACAAATACATTAGTATTATGTTTTCTGAAGTTCAAGCCTTGGGGCTAAAGCAAGGCAGTAGAAATAACAAACCTAACACATGAGCTTGGGATGAATTGAAGTGATCCAGGTGCGAGAAAAGCTCAACACAGCTGATGACACTGAACGAGAATCTTTCAGACCCATTACGAATTAATTAATTAATACATAAAGAAAGCGAAATTCGTGTAACAAAATACTAATTTTATTCAATGACTCAAATTAAAACCAACGTACCTCAATTTCCCAATAAAAAATTCGATCTGTGACAACTGCAGAATCGGTCGATAAACGCGCTTTATTGCGAACATCATGTAGGCAAGGCTCTCGAATCTTTTACATCCTCTGACGCGGTAGTAGTAAATCAACCGTAAGAAAAGGTCCTTAAATATTTCCCGCGATATGTGTCACAAAAACGAAACGGTATCATTTTTTATAGAACAATTTATTTGTTCCGAATTAGGATGGTAAGACTGCAACTCATTACATTTCAGGTTGCCGTTATGAAGACCAACCAAACCCGAAGAATAAGATTATGCTTGGTGAAAGACCGCGTTGGTGCAGACGCTCGCTTCCATTTCAAGAAGAATTCCATTTATTTGTTCTGAATTAGTATCGTAAACGGACTACAACTCATTGAATTCCATGGTCCCCGGCATCAAGGCAACTATATCCGAAGAATAAGATTTTGCTTGGTGAAAGAACTTGTTGGTACAGACGCTCGCTTCAATTTCAAGAACAATTAAATGAAAAGCGCATTAAAAGTTTACAGGAAAAATCGAAACCATTGTATATCCTATATGCATAACTAAAATTCGCAAAAAGACACTTTTTTGTAGTAAAAGAACAATTTTGAAGAATAACCCATAATAGTATTTTATCGCAAACATATTGTTCCCTAATTGCTCCTTTTGGTTATTTTAAACTTAAAGGTGTGACGCCAACAGCCTAAAAGAATTTTGTATTCATTGTTCGGATCATTTTATGCGGCGCTCTGCATATATCGTTTTATCACATAGTTAGGCATCATGATCTTATACAAGTTGTTAAACTTTTTTCAAATATTTTTCTCGGTAGTTAGGAATTCGACGACAACCGAGGAAGTTTGTTTTTCGTTTTCAGAGAAAAATTTGAGCATTCAAATGCTTCAAACGATTCCACAGATAAGTATTTTCAAACGATTCCACATAGATGTAACAAAAAGTATATATTTTCTAAACGTCAACGTTATATTTTCGATCGCTGAAAATTTTTTAGGATATAAAACAAGCGCCGGTCCAAAAAATATTTTTTCGAATAAGAAACTAATTTTAAATTTGAAACCCCAAAACTAGCTGTCGTAAAACCAACCAAAAAGACGGTCTAAACAAATTGAAAATCAAAAGTCTACATTAAGTAAGCTTTTCATTTGAATTTTAACTCCTAAATAATATATATTTTAAACAAAATTGAAAATGTGTAGATTTATATACTGTACCATTAACATTTTTCATGAAAAGTAATTATTTTAACACGTAAAAACCCAATAATATAACAAATCCTTAATAAAGTTTAAATTTACTAAAAGCCAAACTGTTCAATTACATTTTTTCCATGAAAACAAGTGGATTTTGAATTATATACAAATGGAATACATATGTGTAACAATTATAACAACTGGATTTAAACCCTAGGTCACACAAAGCCATTAATCCGCCCGCTGCGGCTGAGTTCGTTTTATGTGTTGTGATAATAGTGCAAAATTACCAGGAAGTAACCGGAATTCCAGTTCCGACACCGGAAAAATTCAAGTTGAGGCGTAATATCATATTTTTACTCCCATTGAAAAATTACTCCCAGGTAATAATTTGACATGAAGTATGTTTACTCTCCAGTAAAAATATAACGTTACATAATTACTGCACCCGTTAAATACTTAATACTCCCGTGAAAAATCCTTGTATTTTCAAAAACTTTATCTATATTGAACCATAGTGGCTTTTTGGAAATATTGACGTTTCTGAAAGATGGCAAATACCTCGACAACTTGACCTCCGCGGGCGACCGAGCTAGTTTCCGTCGAAGAGTAGCCCCGCTTATGTTCGATTGTGACCAACTTCCTAACGTAGAGAAAGGCGCTGCCTAAGGCTAGGGTAATTTGGACTCTTGAACGGCAGCAGCGACTAATAAAAATGGCACATGCGGGTAGTAAAAGTTCAAACGAAAGCAAGGAAATTGCTGCTCATATCGGATTGAGCACTATATGTGACCACACGAAGAAGAGGTTTTTCGGCATGGAATGACTGAGGATATTAATAAGTATGTTAGTGAAGTAAATGTAAATGCTGCCAGAAAATACAAAATCGATCGCTTCAAGTAACGTTCAACCTGCATCCGGTCGCTATTCCTGTAGGCAACATGCAACAAGTCGAAGTCGGCATCACTCAGTTGCAGGGAATAACCGGAACCGAAATTTACCGGAACCGGAACCAGCAACCGGAACCGTCCATTTAAACCGGATCCGGAACCGGAACCGGAACCTGGTCTTCGAAATCTTTATTTAGTAATACAGATGACGGAAGAAATAAATTCATAGTGGATTTAAAATGCATTAAAAATAACTTTTACATTAAACTTAATGTATTGCGATGGTTTTATTGCCTTTCTGAAACTTCAAAGACTGAGGAAGCTAATAATATTTATTTATCGATCAAATATGTCGGTTTTTGGACATTCAGAGCACAAAATGTCTTCCACTATACACCATTGCGTATACTGCGTCAAATCGAATGTTTTTACAAAGCTTGGAGCGTAGAATACACACTTTCGCTCTGTCTCCAGTCGCCTCCCTTTACTACACATACGTTTGTTGCATGTTCTTCTGTAGGAAACTTAAAATTATTGGTTTATATGATTCTAAGAGAAAATAATAGATAGAAGGTAATTTTCTGATCAGTGGTCAGAGACACTGTTTAGGCTAGCGTTGGACAAACAGTGTCCGTCAGTTAGATCATAATGATGATAACTTTCTAATCAGAATGCTATAAATGAGAGACACTGATACTGCTCGCAT
This sequence comes from Trileptium ribeirensis, assembly GCA_030248225.1. NCBI lineage: Eukaryota > Metazoa > Nematoda > Enoplea > Enoplida > Thoracostomopsidae > Trileptium > Trileptium ribeirensis. The sequence goes on from JASANE010014920.1 coordinate 31,925, forward strand.
AGTTTCAATAAATACAGTTCATTGCCAAGAAAGCAGTTTCTAGCTGCGTTGCAGATAATGTTAGTTTACTTCAATTTAGACTGATTTACCAAGATTACAAGCGCACTGGCGGGTGCTTGACGCAATTTGCGTTAGCCAAGCATACCCTAAGTAATTCTGCGTAAGCCATACTCTGTTACTGAGTTGGACCGATTTAATTCAAACGTATCCCACAGACTTCTGGATGTGTAAAATAGCTGCTACAAGCATCGACCTGGCTTTGATTTAACAAACTCATGCAGGTTATTATGAAAAATTCCTGCTCAAATTATGTGCCCTACTTACGTTTCACAATACAAATTGGTTAGTTAATCTTTTCTTTTGCTTGGTTAATATACTACATATGTTTGGATTACAGGATGAAGCAAAAAACGTGGAAAATTTCATACAAAATTTTTGAACCGGAATTCCGGTTCCGGTATGGTTTTTGCCCTTTGCCGGAACCGCAACCGGAACACGATTTTCGCCGGAACCGGAACCGGAATTCCGGTTACTCCCTGCTCAGTTGCCATAGGTTGACGCATACAGGTACCTGGTGGTGCTGATTTACTTCAGCAAGTTAATTGAGGCCAAGCTTTTTAAGAACAAGTCGGCGGTTTCCTGTACAGAATGATTTGTCGTCTCGTGTGTTTCAATGTGCCGATCAGCGACCAAGGGAGGTAATTTGTAAACACAGTTTCTACTCGGTTGCATGAGTTGACCGGTCTTACTCACGCATCACAAGCACATGGCCTTTTCGAGAGGCGGAACCAAGTCATAAAGAAGTCGCTGCAAGATGTGTTGGGTGACAACGCGGACATTTCGCCAAAGGCAGTGGACGGCGTGTTATTTTTAATGAAAGAAGGAAAGCACAATCTAGTGGTTACTCTCCGTTCATGATAATCTACTATCAACGCCAGATATTGCTACCGGTGGCTGATGAGTGTAAGTTAGGTTTCAATGATACAGATAACCGTGACGACGAATACGCACTACGAGATTGCGGTGGTTCGGTCATGTACATCGAATGCCACCAGACAGAACTCCACACCAACTACTGACGAGCGCCTGCCCAATCGACTGGAAAATGCCTCGGCATGCCCCACGCAAACGCTGGGTAGACCAAGTCAAAGCAGACGTTGGTCGTTTACATTTCGATATTCCTGTAGCAGTACTCGCCTCCCACGATCGACATCAATGGCGAGCTATCATCAGAGACGTGTCACGAGCAGCTACATCGGGATCAGCATCACTGCCGTATCGCCGATAACGCTATAAGATAAGATAAGTGACGACGAACACAACTGCGAAATCGTGAACCTGGTTGAACACCTGAGAGGACGATGTCGAACATAAAGAAATATTATAGCAAAGGTCCAACAACGACAAACGTAGGATTACGCCGGAAGACACAAAAATTCGCAGAATATATCTGCAAACGACAAGGTGCCCGGACGGAACCAGCAGAGTGACGATCGCCTGTCAAAATGAAGACAGCACGGCGAGGGTCGTATCTTGTAGTGGATGTGATACCATCAAACAACTGTCAGTTTAACCGATATATAAAAATAGCGACTTTTAGGTTAAGGTTTATTGCGAAAAATTTAAAGAGGAATAAGATTTTGGTTAAATGTTTACTGGAGAGTATATATCTGACGCGGTAACGGTTCCGGCTAATTTTTGCCGATGTCGAAGTCCAGTTTTTTGTTTTGGATATTTGCATGACGTGTTTTGTAATAAATGTTTTCAATTTCCAGTCAAAATTAGCTAACAAACTATTCCGGATACGCAGCAAAAGCATTATTCTTGATGCTAGTTTTATGACATAAAAACGAAATATATTCGTTTTGGCACAACTACCTTTGCTCAGCTCTTTTAATCTACCGTCCTAACACACATTTATCGACATCTAGTGAACAGTTTATAAGGCAGAAAGCAATAACGCTATTCAAACACTAGCATATTTATAATTTTGTAGTGTTATACACCGTGTTCCAGAATTTTTAACTATGCTGGTATTTATGTTACAGCGCAACGGTTCCTTATTAGTAACTTGCGCCAAACTATACAACCAAGTGTGTTTTTATCAGTTTATTCTTATATTCCAGTGAAGCAATACCATAAGCCAATTTCGGGTATTTCATTTTGCGGAGGAATGTATAAAAATTGAAGACGTTACGGAGGTAACTGGGACGAGCGTGGCTAGTCAGCGTTCATTGCCTGTTTTGAGGTTCAAAATTGAGATTCCTAAGCCCTTTTTAAAAGCATCGAAAGACAATAATACACCCAGAGCAAGTTAGGAGAAAAGTCGCTGTAACTAATACAAGTGTGCAAAAAGGTGGCACCTTCTTACTATGTAGCGGCACGGGGGTGTCGAAAAAGTGCCAAATCTTGTAACAACCGCCAAATGTGTCTTTTTCAGTTATTTCAACGATACACGTTACAGTGGTCAGCCTTTTTTAGGGAAGATCTCGGAAGATTCGTGTTTAATTGAAGGCACAAAAGATATTTTAAGCTTTCAAATGAATTATCGTGCGAATAAATCTGCCCAGCCAAAGTGGAGTTATTTATGTCCCCCTATAAAAATAGTAGCGGATATTGTCAAATGTTACGGTTAGTAAAAATTCTTCGCTTCGCTCCTTTCACTCAGAATTCAAACACCCTATATTACGCACATCATTTAAATCCAGCCAATAAGAGGCTTAATAATATTTTATTTATTTTACGTTATTGATTAAAAAAGATTTCAGTTCCGGTTTCAGCAACAAATTCAAATTCTGCTCCCAACTAATTTCGGTTCCGATTACTCACTAATAATTACATATACGAAATTGCTCAATGTAAGAGGTCAATAATTGTAGCTAGAAAACCATGATAGTGTCCTCGTAATGGATTTATCGGATTACGAGTGTACCTTCAAAACGCGTTTAAACCTTATATACTTTATCAATAAATTATTTTACTATATAATACCTAAATTTAAAAGTATCAATCAAATGTATCTTAACATAATGTACGTCTCAACCCAACGGTTCCAGCGCAGTATCTAGTTTTGGAACACAATTCATACTTAAATACCCCCACCATACCTTTCTATATTTCAAACATGAACTTTACTTTTAAATGATATTGTGGTTTTGAACGAACTGAAATACCATAGGTTAGATCCATGATACTGGCTACATGATACTTGAATTATACATGCCCAAAGGAGCGGCGAGAGAGGAATGATTATCTCCCTGGGCTTGGACTCCACTCAATGCATTGCCAAACCCCCCCCCCCCCGGCAAAGCACCCGCTATCCCCGTGGGACTTTTCACCTCGTGCAACTATGAATCCAAACGATATCTAGGTTTGCTTATAGTCACACTGAACTTGCATCGAACATATGTATATGTGTTATTCTTTCATGTCTCCACACACGTAAGACTAACTTTCATTGCATTTTGCTCAAATTTTTGCATCTGAAATTAACCGAAAAAATCTATTTCAGTATTTATGGAGATATTATGATTTCTATCTGTTAAAATGTTAGCGGAGGCCTATGGAGAAACTTGACCACTGAGCAATATAGATATATATTTTGATGGCGAAATGAAGGGAAGCAGGGATTCCGGTTAGCAAAATAAATTAGGGATTAAGGACAGTTTGAAGTTACGTCAATAGGCCTGAGAAATCAGTAGAGTGGGTGCGAACCCTAAATATTACGTTTATCAGGGCTATATATTGCAAAGTTGATAGGCGCAATAGCTGAACAAGAACAATCCTTTAAATACAAAAGAGCTTGCGCAAAAATTGCAATAGTAAATCGATCCATTTCAGTTGAGTCATGCGGTTAGAGATCCTGGGGCATCAGGTGCACAGTGAAACGGATAGCGTCAACTCAAGTTGTCTATACCACCCACCTCACGGTCGCAGTGTATATAATCATAAAAGTTTCAACTGACGCTGGTGGCCCAACAACACCAGCGGAGCATCTAGCTCCAAGCACCGACGGTATATGTATGAGCTTGTGTAACGGCGTTTCTTATATATACATTTTATCAACACTAGCTTACAACTTTTTTTATATAATTTCCGTATTAACTCCTCTACAAGAACATATGTCTAAATGCACATATTACGCTAAAGGTTTGCTAGTTTATTATGGATGGGTTGACACTGTAAACTGATCCTCGGTAAGGCACAAGCGACGAGCTAAATGGGGTGCCATGCACTGTGTTAGCGAGCAGTCAGTAAACTACTGCTGTTTTGTTTTCAAACACTGTACATTCGTAGAATGAAAATGTCTGAATATGGAATATGCTATTTATTTGCTCTGTTCTCTAACAGCATTTTATTTATATCGTGTCAACAGTGGATTGTAGACGACACAGCCTAAATTTACTCATGCCCAAGCTTAACAACTAAAAAGCCAGCCGTCTTTTACACCGACAGTATGCGTTTGCGACGTATGAACCGGTCATGATCCTTCTATTGACTCAGGTGTTTGTTCAAATCTTCCTTCATTTGTGAGTTTCGGAGGCAGGCTTAGTGGTTGTCTAAGAATTGTAGCATAAGATTTCGGTCGGTTTTCTTAGTATCTGCCTCATCCCCGAGACGTGTGACACACACAACAAAACAAGGCGTTTCGTGTTAGAATAGTACGCCACTACAGCCCAAAATGATATAAGCTAACGCAAGAACAGACGGATAAGTGTATTAATAAATAAGAGAAAGGCAAAATCGTGCGGCGCGAGCAAGAGTGAGACATGCCGTTGAAGCTACTAGTAAACAAGTATATATATACATACATATACATATATACATACATATACTTATATATATACACATATACATACATATACATATAAATACATACATATATATACATATATATCAGGGAGTAACCGGAATTCCGGTTCCGGCGAAAATCGTGTTCCGGTTGCGGTTCCGGAAAAGGGCAAAAACCATACCGGAACCGGAATTCCGGTTTAAAAATTTTGTTTGAAATTTTCCACATTTTTGCTTCATCTCTGATCCAAAAATATGTAATATATATTATACAATGATCAAGCTCCAATACAACCAAGCAAAAGGAAAGGTTAACTAAGCAATTTGCCTTGTCAAACGTCAGTAGGACACATAATTTCAGTAGAAATTTTTCATAATAACCTGCAACAGTTTGTTAACAAATCAAAACCAAGTCGATGCTTGTAGCAACTATTTTACACATTCAGAAGTCTCCGGATTACGTTCGAATTAAACCAGTCCAACTGGGTAACAAAGTATGGCTTACATAGAAGTACTTAGCGCATGCTTGACTAATATAAATTGCGCCAAACGCCAGCCAGTGCGCTTGTAAACTTTGTAAATCAGGCGAAATTAAAGTGAAGTAACGTTATCTACAACGCAGCCAAAAACTGCTTTCTTGGCAATGAACTGGATTTATTGAAACTGTGCGAGCAGTATAACAGTTTGTCTCATTTATAGCATTATGATTGGAAAGTTATCATCATTATCATCTAACTGGCGGGCACTGTTTGTCCAACTCTAGCCTAAACAGTGTCTCTTACCACTGATCAGAAAATTACTTTTTATCTATTAATTTTTCCTGAATCATATAAACCAATAATTTCAGGTTTCCTACAGAACAACATCTAGCAAACGTATGTGTAGTAAAGGGAGGCGAATAGGGACAGAGCGAAAGCGTTTATTCTTCGCTCTATGCGTTGTAAGCACATTCAATTTGACGCAGTATACGCAAGGGTGTATAGTAGAAGGCATTTTTTGCTCTGGGTGACCAATAAAACGACATACTGATCGATAAATAAACATTATTAGCTCCCTCAGTCTCTTTAAAGTTTCAGAGCGGCAATAATGTCATGGCAATACATTAAGTTTAATGTAAAAGTTATTTTAATGCATTTTAAGTCGACTACACCTTAATTTCTTCCTTCATATCTTTTACTATATATAAATTTCGAAGACCAGGTTCCGGTTCCGGTTCCGGATCCGGTTTAAATGGACGGTTCCGGTTGCTGGTTCCGGTTCCGGTAAATTTCGGTTCCGGTTATTCCCTGATATATAGTATATCTATACATATATATACAGTAGCCATCGCTCTAAACATATAAGGGGTCTTTCCGGTTATATCCCCCAGCCCGACAAATCGCCAATTTTGAAGATGTGATAATAATATTTTTACCATCTGACTCAGATCGTCGAAATGTGTCAGAAAGTGGCCAGTACAACTATGTTTATGACATTTTTTTTCACATTCCCCTCACTGGTACCGATAATAGGTTCTCAATAAATGATTAACTCTATACAGCAACTGAACCGAATTATAAGAGCTGAGCCCAACTGTTACAAAACTAGCTCCAGTAGGTCATGGGTTGCCTAATCCTAAACTTAAGAGCAACTAGTTATATAAACCCTGAATGGATCCAGCTGATGTCATCAAAGCTTTGACACTTCTCGACTCAGTTCTCAACAACGCATGTTAAACGGTATACAACATATGCTTTATTGAAAATAATTTATTGCAAAAAATGTTCGCTAACAAGGAAGAAACAACTATAATCCAGAAAAATCTTAAACTGTTTGTCATACATGGTTTTATTGGACATTTTATGAGCCGCTGCAACGAGCTGAGTCTAATACTGCCAAAACTACAACTATATCTTCAAAATTGAAGATCTCAGACGGAGTGTAACCAAAAGGACCTCGTATACGCACGTGTACGTAACAGTAACCAAAAAATAGATTTCCATAGACGCAGAACAAGCTAAAATCTACATAAATAATTAAGATAACAAACTCGTTCATTCAAAAATCATGCCCATGTAAGGAATTATATGTAATTATAATAACTAACTACCAAATTGTTAATTGAACATTCATAATAAATAAGCGTTCGTGCTAAGAAAAGGCGCCGTTATTGCACAATCCGAACTTGGAACGATCGCGTGAATTTATTTAGAAAACGCAGCTTTGTGCACGCATTCACAAAGCATCGTTTAACTTACTTGCCGTACTCGCTAAAACAACAACAATACGCTCCATGACATTGATCAGATTTCGAACAGGGTTAGCGAAAAAGTCGATAAACCATTTTTTAATTATACAAAGCGCTAGATTTACAAAATCGCTGGTTTCTTGTTCGCTCAATTTGAATGGAACAAAAACTGATCCGCACCACCAGCAATTTACAAAGATCAACTGCCAAACTGAAACGTACCGTTGCTTGCGTGTGTAAATGTGTAAATGCGAAACCGCTTCCATTTGACAGTCATTGTGGTTCAAAAGTATACGTATTGACAACAATACTCAGACAAGCACTATCAGCACTGCTTGTCGTACGACCAATCCAAAACGAATAGAACAAAAATCTTTTGTCAGGAATGACGTTCCAATTAAGCATCAACTGTTGTCACTGGCCAACGAGTGGAATAACAATAACATGAAGCAAAGCTAATATTGTTCACGCTTCAAAAATCGCGAAACAAGCGCTATGTGTAGCGATTAACACAGAAAACCGGTTTCCTTAGTGGTAGCATAAATGAAAACCCATTGAAACCCACGTACCTGTATCATATAAAATTCTGCGCGAAATCCAAAACTGCAAAATAATACAAACGCAACAGTTGCTAAGTAAAATTATTCGATGAAAATAATGAAAAAGGACCAGTTAGGACGTCAGAAGGTGTCTAGCATTCGTTGGTGGTATTCCAACCGCCGACAATCTAAGGCGCTACACGCGCCCCTAATCCACTTACCCGCTTGGTATAAGTAAACCATATTGTTCTATATATACTACGTACCATTTCTTCCCTTGGCATGGTACTAAGCAGTGAATCGATCGTCCATTGAGTGACGACTTTCCAATAACATTGCCATACGAAAGGCAGATTGCCTCGCATTGGAGCGAGGCATGATTGATTGATGAAAATATAATTAATATTCAAAAGCATCAAGAATACCAGAGCTGTGGAGTCGCTTTTTGAACAGTGACAGTGAACCTGCTTCCACAACGTCAGGGGGCAATACGTTCCAAGCCCGTACTATGCTATGGGAAAAGAAATACCGGCGACAGTCACGACGTGCAATATCGACCGTTTCCAGCTTCCATTGATGCCCAAGAGTGTTGGGATATCCGAGAACAAAATATTTTGAGAAGTCCAACGCCACTTGACCTCTAAGCATCTTGTAAACCATAATTAAATCACATCTAACTCGGCGTGCCATTAGAGATTGTATTCCAAAAAATTCTATACGTTCTTCGTATGTTAGATAACGGGCAGCTGGAACTAGTTTTGTGGCCAATCTTTGGACTTTTTCAATCATAGCAAAATCTCTGTCATAGTGTGTGCACCCGACGTTAACAGCGTATTCGACGTGTGGCCTCACTAAGGATCGATAAAGCTGCAGCCAAACAAATTTTGCTACAAAATCATTTGCTACACAGGCATCAATCAGCAACCACGTTTTGATTATCATTCGAAATTGTAAGACCTTTCTTCTGGGTTCCGATCAAGCAAGAATAACGCAAGCGACAGCGACGGTTTGTCAAATTATACATCAGTCTTAGAAAACAACAGCTGATCAGACTCGGAAACCAGATCCAGAAATTCGACTATATACGCCGAATTAGCCTGCTAATCAATACGATAACATCCTAGATACACTTATGTCGTTGAAATGTACACGTATACGGTAAACATTTATAACTTTTCAATGATGCGCAAGAATTCAAAAACACGTTGGACATAGCGAAACGAGCATGCTAAACAAGAGAGCAACATTGTTTTCGCAGTGAACACGCTTACCTGATGTACTTAGAAATGCCGCCGATATAAATCAGTAATAGTCCTAACTACCAATTTTATGCCCCGCTGTGCTAGAAACTTTCCACAATCGAATCTCCGGTCGGTCCATCACATTCAAGCATGCTAAACAAGAGAGCAACATTGTTTTCGCAGTGAACACGCTTACCTGATGTAATTAGAAATGCCGCCGATATAAATCAGTAATAGTCCTAACTACCAATTTTATGCCCCGCTGTGCTAGAAACTTTCCACAATCGAATCTCCGGTCGGTCCATCACATTCAAGCATGCTAAACAAGAGAGCAACATTGTTTTCGCAGTGAACACGCTTACCTGATGTAATTAGAAAAGCCGCCGATATAAATCAGTAATAGTCCTAACTACCAATTTTATGCCCCGCTGTGCTAGAAACTTTCCACAATCGAATCTCCGGTCGGTCCATCACATTCAAAATAGTGATACCAGAAAAGTGATATCAGATTCTACTGAAAAGTACAACAATCTTCAGTTTTAACTTGTTATCGGCAAGTTTCTGCCTTCCCACCATGAAACAGACTGACACTGTCGACCATAATCATGACCAACAAAACATTCATGTTGTCGAATGACGTCACCCATGTTTTGAGATTATGAGATCCTGACTCCACGTTATTTGTCCAGCAAATCTTTTCCCCATGCTCTTCGTTCCATCCATGTTCTCAGTGGTCTAGCAAGGCTGAGAGTATTGTACCAAATGTAGTATTACGAGAACATCCAGAAATATGGACATTTTGTCATAACGTTGGGTAATTTGTCAAGATCTGTTGGTCCGACGCTACAACTGTGATGCCCCATATCTATGGTCGACAGACAATGTCTAAACATTTCTCGGATAGGTAGCGCCGAAACCGACTACGAAGTATCATACTTGTTCAGAAGAAAACCCAGTGCAGAATATTATCGACTATTTGGCTGTACCTACGTATTATCTCTGTTGGTCTTCGATGAGTGAGTAACTGGAACGGGAACTACAAAATTTAGCCCGAACCGGGTCTTATGGATAATATAAAAGGAAGTATTTATGATTCTCTTGTTTTTTACTGCTGAACGGTGGGTATATACGGTTTTTAATAAATTAAAACATTGATTTCAGTGTTTTCTAAATTCAATGGGTACGTCTATACCTCTGTGAGATGCTACATGACTATAAATGCTAAATTTTGCAAACAACATTGTGAAAAGTTGACATTTTATTTGTGCGTACTGATTAATTGTACATACGTTGAAAGCAGCCAATTCAGAAAGTGTTTTACATAACGTAAAAATTTTCCTTACAATCATTATTTTCTTGAAAGATGTGATTTCAAAACGTTGAATATTTACACATAGCATAGTAAGATGCCTAGACGTAAATTCTCGCTGGAATTAACTACAAATTTTTCCATAACTCCACCACGAAAATACTGATTTCAAAATTTCTCAATCAGTATTGTTAGAATAAGTACGTCTGTCAAAAACTCCGGATAAAAATCCATGTAACATTGTGATGTGTGTCATAATTAAAGTTAAAAAGATAAATTTGGCAGTTTTCGCCATTTCCTCTTGCCCACTTAGCAACTTTGGTCCCACCTTTTCGCATTTGGGAGAAGAAGCCACTAATATGTGCTGGAAAGTACATTCGCTACTTCTTTTTATGTACTGCCGGCGTATTATTGCCTATCTGTGTGTTGGAAGAGGAATCAGAAAGCTCAATTTGCAACCTCTCGGGTTCGCGCCATTCAGAGTCTCCAGGCGAGTTGTGAAATACTTCAAATTGCGCTATGTTATGGTCCCACTAGCATACACGCGAAGAATTTATTAATAATTTGCTCAGAATAATTTATTAATAATAAATTGCGCAAAATATTTTGACGGGTGAACGCTCCATTATGCTTACTAGATGCGGCACTGCCAGACACCAATACGACAAATCGAAGCTCCAAATCTTAACCATGTTTATGAGTACATCATATTCTAGTTGATGCATCATCATCTGAAATTCCAGCAGTTGTGACACGTGGAACAGCTGTTAAACTAGTTATGCTACCAACAGGGTTGGTTTGTGCATGGCCAGAATTGAAAATAATTTTGTTAGGACCATTTAACTAGATATGTAACAAACATTATGTATAAAAATTATGCAACTATAGGTTATTGTCCAAATAATAATAATATAGAGTCGCAATACAACCACAATATGTATTTTCTAAAGACATCCTTATATATATATATAGTAGAAATACAACTTACCGCTGCCAATTTGCCAATCAGCCAGAATCCATGATTGCGAAACAGGGCTCAAACAAAGAAACAAATCATGCTCTAAATTTTAATGCAATCGCGCTGCAATATCGTCGAACGGTCTAACAAAAGTTAACAATTGGCTTTCATTAAAACTTTGACTGAACCAACATCGGGTTTCTAGTTCGGCATCGCAATATTTACATAAAATTTAAAGTTTCAGACTGGTCCCATCAATCATACACTTGCGCCGAGTAAGTAAGCCATTTTATACCCGACACATATACACAACAGCTGTCACCTGAAACCTCAAACCGGCCCCCTTTGACGGTGAAAAACCCCAAAGCAGCATAGGTAAAAGTCACTTGCTGAATACGTCGTATATATGGCGATTAGGCCTGGCACATAAGCAACGAAGGTCCGGACACAGCAAGCGCTCAATCAGTATATTATACTAAGAGCCGTTACCTATATATCTGTTTACTGAAAATATCTAAGAATAATTATTCATATACATTGGGTGAATAATTCCTGGTCATCAAACACCAGTGATCCTTTTGATCACCACATGCAATATACATTATATATTGTAGTTAATAAAATGTATCGCGTACGTACACCCGAAGCAAGCAACGTAAAAACGCCCAGCTGCAGCGCAGACCGTACAACTATATACTGTGATGATTGCTCGGCGGTACTAAACTGAAATCGTGCGGTTATACGATGATAGTATGATGTAATGATGAATATTAAGAATGTTACAAAAATTTAAAAAATAAAATGTTGCAACTCTAACATTAGCTGGCACTCGTGTACAGAAAGTCTACACACAATAGTCAACAAAATCCGTTCCATGAAATTTAAAAGAAGTTTCTTTGAGTTCTGCACCACCAGAATATTTTTCTAAAACTCAAAGCACTATCCTTTGAATTTTCAAGAAAATTCTTAATAAGATAATTCTTTGAAATTTCAAGTAATAGGTATTCATTGAATTTTAAAAGAATATCTGGTGGTCCAATAATCAAAGAAGCTTCTTTTACATTTGATAAGTATATTGAGTGTATGAAAAACGTTAATGCTTAGAAGAATGAACAGCTTAGAGTGGGTGTTGGTGGAGAGGATAGCGGCAGCCCCCAACGTAGTCGTTAGCTTAATAGTTATTTTTAAATAAAACGTGAAGCGTAAACTAAGGCTTCAAGTACCGACCGATATTGGTATAGCTTGCTTTTTATTTACTGGTTTTGCGTACAGCAGAGACTTGCTCTGCACAACTGCCGATTCATTAATAAATTCTTACTGCAACTCCTAGATAAGTTTGTGTCACAACTTTTTTCTCGACAGTGATAAAAACACATTTTCTTTCCAATCACACGATCCAAGGCATTAAGAGTAGTCATATTTATTTCCTGTCCAAACCTTCAATCTACCCAATCCATTTCTTTCCACAGAAGTACCCGGCGCAAGTCTCTCACACCATGATACCCATTTAAGCGAAACCAAGACTTTGTGACATTGAACCAAAATCATGTTCTAAACAATAATTAATAAAGAAAGATCATTGATCTTGTGTAGCATGAAATGCGTTTGATGATAGCATTATACCAGCAATCGTAGGTAGGTACCTGATTATCTTCGCCGACATTATATAGTATCCAAGTTCGAAGGAGCTAAAACGTTGCAAACGCACGAATGAGATATAAATATTTCACTTTGCGTCTAGGTGTAAAACGACTGGTGGCATCGCCGAGTCCCCCCCCCCCCCGATAAAAAATCACTTTAAATAAACCATAAAAAGAAACCACCGCAATCTGCAAATTGTACCCAAAAAACACAAGCGATAGTTCATTAGAAACGCGATCAATGTACAGTTTTCGATGTTCGGATCCAAATGGTATGATGCTTTACTGAAAAATAGTTCGTATACGCTTTAGGCACCGAGTTCCATCCATCAAATCGCATGTAATATAGCAGCTAATCGGATCGAATCAAACGTAAAGGAAACATGGCCATATCGATTGCATGATATATTTTCTGCCATTCCGTATCGTTAATCAAAGTACAAATGTTACGTTTGACAGGTATTAGAATAATTCATACCGGTCAGTAGGAACAAAGATAAGTCAGCATACGACGATAGTGGAAGAAATCTAGTCAGACAAAAGCAATGACATTCATGCTATATATATATCAGTCATGGCTTTATAATCTGAAACTACATAACCGCCCATGGCATAGCATAATATATATACACCCGTGTTATATACACAAATACATATAGAACTTTAACAAAAATCTACATGCTTCCTAGCTATAAACACTTGTGCTTCTGCATGTCATTTTGCTATTTTAGATCATTCAAGTTACTCATACTCCGAATCAGGCTGAATCTATTATTACCTGCCAAATGTCTTTCGAAATATCCGAAAAAGTAAGTATATATACAATCATTTATATATGAAGATACATACATTAATTTATAAATATATTTATTAACCATGTTAATTCTACTGTCACCGTTAGCCATACACCGTTCCTGGTGGATAGAATGTTTGTTAAATATCAAGTTTGACCCACGCCATACGCTAAACATTAGGAGAGGCATTTCGTGCCTCGCTTAGTGTGCGCCAATATCCATTTATGCAGAGGAGCAACCAGCTACAAACAAAAACACAAAATCAGCCGGCGCAAAAAAGTCCATCCATGTGTCGAATCATAATTATTAAATAACAGTGTTTCATGTCACGTTCCCCGCGACACACGGGAAAAATTAAAGTTTAGTTCTGAGCCCAGGCTAAACTTAGGCTTAGAGACAAAGCATCATACGATTATTCGAGGGCGGAAGCTTGATATGGCTTATATTAAAGTTTGAAATAGACAACACGGTAGTTTGTAGTAAGTACAGCACGGGCACAGCATATCGTCGCATATACGAATCCATCATGATATAGGTACAAACAAACCACTATGCGTCAATAGGTACATATTAAACGATAATTTTTATCAAGCAATCACGGGCACTGCGTGCAATGCTTGAAACAAAGCAGTCAGTCAGTGTAACGTTAATCATACGCCGAAATTATTATTATAATCAATGCTAACAAAGTACTATAATCAGACTACACGTATATCATGAATGCATACACGCTCAGCTCATTCATTGGATGAGGGCAGAGGGCTATCCCCTCCCGAGGATCCATCGACCTTCACCCCTACCCTGACAGGTCCCTAACACCCAGAAGCGCTGAAGCCATAGTGTCGCCCGACCAGCGCACCCCCATGGAGGCCCAAGTCATCTTCCAACGCAAACCCGGCTGCCCTCTCCTGGGACATCGGTCCTTCAGCGTGTATGATGAATGCAGCGCAGCGTAACTTAAAGCATCGGATCCATCCAGAGACAAAATCCTGTCTGCGACCCTAATTTTGTACACAATTTTGAAACAATGTGCGATTCAGTGTGTAAAAACAAACGCTTACCCATTAATAATTACTAAAATAAACCTAGCAAACCTACCTAAATACCTCATCTAAATATTTTTCGGAACCAAGCAGCACACACAAAGACATGCATCGGTGTAACGAAATTTCATCAACCAGTAAGAGTTGGAAAAATATATCAAATTATCAAGAACATAATAAGATGCACTGCCATAAAAACGATTGTTAATAATATAAAAACAAGGCATTCTTTCAATTTAAATTATAAACATGTTATCAACAAAAACTGTAACTGAAACTATTACTAATTTACAACGCTGCGTTACCGATCCACAGCCTCACATTCATGGTGACGCTATCAAAGCAGAAGGCGCGCATTCCGTCGACACACAATTTTATTATCGAGCAAGCAGTTTGATGGCAATAATGCAGGTGGAATAAAAGATGATAGGTTAAATAAAGTAAACTGGTTCGTTTTTTTGCATTCGGCAAAGAGATTTTCCAGAACAACGCCTGTAAGGCAGCAAAGGTTCCGTTTGTCATCTAGCACAACGAAAATTAATCCGAGATCAACACGAATTTCAAGTTATGTTTTGAACACACAGAGTTTTGAACACAATACCAAGAGTGCTTGAAGGAAGAGTACGAGACTTCCCTGCACTCACATATAAACACGTGTTTGATGACGCGGGCTTTTTTGGACTGACCCCTCCAGTCTTTGGAGGGGGTCCGAGCTACCCCCCAGACTCCGGTGGGTCAGTGCATCTCGATCCCCCACCCCAAAAAAATGGGCGGGGGTCAGGCCGAAAGCGCCCGCGTCATCAAACAAGGGTTTATATGTGAGTGCAGGGAAGTGTCATACTCTTCCCAAATGCAATCTTGATAACACGCATCGAATTTGCATATAATCAGCAGCAACAAGTGGTACTCAAAGTCGCAAGTGAGCAAAAAGTTTTTTTGTCATTTTGTCTTGTATTTGACATCATACTAAAACTTTCGTGGTACTTCAAAGAATATTCGGTGGAAATTTTGTTCCCAGCTAATAAAACTTAGACCCTAAGATGAGCAAAATGATTGAAAAGTTTCGCTCAGCAAGAAGGTCTCTTACGAATCATGCTGCAGTTGCAAAAACAAGCATAAAATGTACTAATCAATGAATAAACAATCCCAGTATATACAGTTTAGACTACAGGTTACAAAAAATAAGCCTACTCTGCAGTAGAAGCCCTTGCCAACCCGCCAAATAAGAATTTGTCATCGTGACTCGACGATTGCTAGAAAAATATAACCGCCGAGTGTCCGATCTGAAATAGTATTTGCAAAACATGACACCGCTGTAGTGAACGTAGCCCGAGCACAGTTTCATCAAACAACAACACACCGACAACAGTCCAAAAAATTACATTTTTTGTCTGCATGTGTCTACCGCGTTAATACAATTTCACAATTGCGTTATTTGACTTGTAGTGAGAATCTAAGTTTGTACCGTGTTTTTTTGCGTAGCCCGTGCTGCTGTAAAAAACTTCCACACCAAAAAACTTTGAAGTTGCGAAAATATGACATCCCCGAAAACTTTATATATACTGAGGCGTCGGATAAAAAACTGAAAAAAATCACTCGTTGAGATGCTAACCTTTACGCTATACAGAAAGTTTTGTCAGAGCAGCCGTTTTCTAGCTATGAATTGGCCAACCTTTAAAAATTATTCGATCACTACTGAGGTTTCTGCGCTCGACATTTCATATTGTTGTTGCACAAATACCGCCGAATGCTGCCATAAACGTCAAAAATTTGACTCAGTGAGTTTCTTGTCTTCTGGAATTGAACGAAGTGCTTATCAGAGACGGAACTGGGTCACCATCCAAGGTGACCCGGCCGTAGTAGTGCTCCCGGATCCGGTGAAGGTAGTAATCGATTAACAAAATAATTTCCAAAGCAGCTAATGTATATTAATTCTGCGAAGTTGTAAAAACGGTTAAGGATCTATATAGCAAACCGCTGCTACAGACAGATTACGATCGCGTTTTCGGAAAGCCATCCCCTGTGATTACAGGCAGTTCACAAAAGTACGTCAGCGTTCAATTTCAATGTGAACCATTTGAATATGCCTTGAAAGTAGTTCTGTTATCATGCGAAGATATGTGTTGTAATTATTAGCTTGCGTGTGAATTGGAAGTGCCTGCGTAGTTGCAAAAGAATCCGATGTGTAAGAACACATTTGCCGTCCATGGCTTTAAATAGTGATTTCGAACTGCACGGCAAAGCACACTTTTATCATCTTCCACCCTTCTGTCGGATTCTTTTTGTGAATTTAGAGTGAATAGTCGTCGAAAATCTTTGTTTACGTGCATTTGAGTTTCCACCGTCTCTTCGGAAGAGCACAGCAGCCGAAGAAGAAGGCTCGAGACGATGTTCTGTTATGTTGAGAACAGTTACAGAGGTTGCTTTCGGCCTCTGAATCAGACCGGGTCTACACCGGGTCACGCAGCGTGACCCGGCCGTAGACGTGACCCGAAATGACCAGGTTCTGGCGTTTATAATGGCTACTTACCCCGTCGAAGAGTTTCTATGTTTAACCCTTTCGTTCGTATATTGTCACATTTGTCGCACACTACATTGCGTGGCGAGTTAATTGCCGAGTTTGTCGTGCGTAGTTATTTCACGACCTTTGGTTCCTTAGGAAACCGAGCAACAGCTCCTAAATAGCGTAGAGGCTAACGTACACTACTTGCATCCGAGCAAACTAGGTTCAATCCGCGGTCGGAGCAAAAATTTGTTCATGATTGTAGAAGTTACACTTTGGCTTAAGAAGGATGCGGTTAAACACTCTAGACACATTGTTAAGCTTCTTGAATGGTGCAGGAGGCTAAAATGCACAATGTTACCGCCTTTCAATTTAGTGGTACATAGACGGCGAGAATCAATCTAGTAATTTCCTTTTCCAAGCTTATGAATAAGACGAAGCGCATCCAGTATGACAAGCGCTTGCAGGCTAAACGTGAAAACGTGTCTCTAGAAATTCTTTTTTACTTAAAAATTGAAATTTGTAATTTTGGAATATTTATTGTAATTTCGAGTGAAGCAGAAAAAAATAAAAGCTCCTATGAACTTGAAATGTGCTGAAAATAACGGTAACATTAATATATTGTGTTGCCGGAACTCTAAAATAGGCCATGGATAAACAATTATGTACCTCACGATGACTGGTTGACCATTGGCCAGCATGCTCCGTTTCCGCGCGCTTGTTGCAATATTTATATATGGTTAGGCTAACAAATACCACCAGGTAAATCTGGTTAGTATGATTAAGTATAATTACTGTCGGATAACTAAGTGCGTACAAACAGTAATTTCAAAGACAAAAAGATCTGACTGAACATATATTAAAGGAAAAAGACATGGGAATTACCCTAAGACAGTTTGGGTGCCAAATATATTATAATCAGGTCAAGTCCTCGTGTAGCATATGCATAGCTTACCGCCTCGGGTGAGCGCGTATAATATTTAGCCGAAGCTTACCTGGACTCTCAAACATTAAATTTTTGTCCTAGCGAATTCCTGTCAATGTCACCACCCACCACTGCTACAGGTGAAAACTTGACACGATCCAAATATTGAGATCGTTTGAAATAGTCATAACCTCGAGATCATCGATGCAAGGTGAACGTAATATATAACCGTTGATCAAACAGGTCATTTAAGCAATACCTTCAGTGATACAAAAAAAAATTCCCTCGGTGCATCGAAAATTTTTCCCAAGTTCAGGGTAGGCAAAGTCTCCGGTCACTCAGTCTGCCCTCGTCGACACTGACAAATTATATAGTCAGCCAACAAAATGAATCTCTTGTAAGTGATGTTTACTATTCAGAGACACTGTGCGGAGACTGTATCGATCAAAAAAATGACGCACATTTTATGGCACAAGCTTAACAAATTAATCGTAGGACATGTAAAAAAATTGGGACAGGTTGTTAGGTGATAAGCTGGGATATAGAACTCTGATTGGGCCAAAATACCTTGCCAAACAACATGGGACAATAACTACGCTCAAATGCAAAAATACAATTTAAAATGAACAGTGTTTTGAAAAGGCACCTCTCATGTTTAAAAACATATTGGTTCACCACAATTTCACAGATTCAACTTCCATATTCTACCTGCTAATACCGGCAGCAAACTAAAAATATACCGAGGAAGACAGACCATAAGCTCGAAAAACTTTCATTTTCAAGAAATGTCTACTTTTCTACAATTTAGCATGCATTTTGGGTCATTACAAACAATATATATCAGGAGGACGCCATAGTAGGCAAACAGAAATAACTTCACCAATAAACTTATTAGGCATAGACAAGTTACATGAATTAATAAAAATCATTTTTTATTGTAAGTAAGTAACACAAAATGTGAATAAAATATCGCCCAGGCAACATTTGCAATGAATAAATGACACCACCATAGTTCTTCGTTCAGACATGGCAGCCGTCTACGTGTGCAACTGGACGCGATATGACAAGGTCATTAGGTACTGTATGTAGCTTGGGAGTGGACCTTTTACAGGCGTCCATCGTTTCTCAGAGCCATGTCTGACATAGAAGGCAATCAAAAATATCTTCACCATTAAAATTATTATAGACAAGTCCATATGAATTTATAAAAACAGTTTCCATCGAAAGTAAGAAACACAAAAAGTGAATAAAATATCGCTCAAGCAACATTTACAATAAATAAATGACACCATCATAGTTCTTCGTTCAGACACCGCAGCCGTCTACGTGTGCAACGAGACGCGATATGCCAAGGTCATTAGGTACCGTATGTAGTTTGGCAGTCGAACTTTTATAGGCTTCCGTCGTTTCACCAAGCCATGTCTGACATGCATTATAAATATACCTCATATAACAGACTAGAAACCAATCTGGGAATAAATACAAGCAAACTCAAAAAAGTTTACAGGATCACAAAACTAAGCTCACGTCCACCAGTGCGCCCGCTTCAATCGGATCCGATTTGTGGTCACACTACGTCCGATCCCACCCGGTGCGACCAAATTCTGCTCCGACCGCTTCCCGTGCTTATTTGTATTTTTCACAGAGCATCGACCAGTTCGAGTAAGATATAATTTTACAACCACTGCCGGATCGGTTTAAATAAAATATCCAGGTACAATATGCGTGCCAATCGTATGGAATCGGGCGAAATGTACACATGTTCCCTAGCAGTTCTAAATTCTGAAGCTTCACCTGGCTCATTCCAAAACCTTTCACAAATGACCGTAAAATTGATGCGAATGCCGATGGTTCAACGGTTTTGGCCAACGCAGCTACATCGAATTCAGGGACTCTGTAACTATGCCTGGTGAATGCTTTCGGTGTTCCGATGACCCGTTGCTACAACCATTAACGGAATACGCTGGAACCATGAACGGTGAAAAATGGTATTTGGTATTTCAATGCGAGCTAAATGTTCAGATTATATACCTACTCAATCAAGAAAACAAAAAATGTGTCTGGTAAAAAACGACACTGTTCGTGCTTATTTCCAACAACCGTTGGGCTTTCAGTGCACTAAATTCGGAAAAATGCGTAAAATATTTATACCAAATCTGCAACTTTATAGAAAAAAAGAATAACCAGTTATACTATTTGGCAGCGAAGATAGTCTCCTCGTTGTGCCGTTTATTACTTTTAGCTATTTCGAAGCTGAAAGTATGGAGACGACGATCCAAATGAATTTGCATTTTACAACGCGGCTTTTTGACTTACATATTGTGGTGGTTGGTTTATATACCTGCCCATATAAAAGGTACCCTTGTATGTCATATTTACTTCCTCCGGTGCGGTATCTAACCCCGGCGAAAGGCGGGTTCAAAAGTTTTGCAATTATCATTTATTTTCTAAAGTTTTAAGAAATAACCGGATAAATTATGACGAAAAGCTTTAAGTAGATAAAATATTGAAAGATCTTATCCTTGAAGAATAACACGGACAAGATTTGGGTCTTTTCGGTTACCCCAACCCCAACCGGAATTTCATCAATTTTGAAGGTACAGACAAAATTTTGGTACCAATCGATTCAGCTCGATGAGCTGTTCAGACAATACCCATTTTACCCACATCCCTGACAAAAAAATTTTAATTTTTTCGATTTTTTAAGGTCCCAATGTTCCCCCCTTGGGAACCCAAAAATTTTTTTCTTCGGAATATAGTGATATTGGGTATCATTGGACTCGGCTTGATAAGATAAGTCGATTGGTGTGTAATTTATTGAAATCTATCCCACCGTTAGTCATGCAATATTTCCCAAATTTATTGAGTACCACGGTTTCACATGTTGTCAAACGACCGCAGTAACTAAACGGTTCAATATGTATCCTGCAAAGCATACCGAAATCTTCACATATACTGCAGCAAACACATAGCAACTGTTGTTTAAAGGCGGAACAAATGAGGGCTGGGCAAGGCTTACATTTATTCGTGCGATATTTTCATTTGGTGGGAGTCCCGGAATACTTCAAACAACTACCATATGCAACCACATGGCATTGTTTGGTCAATATAGGATTACAAAACGAAACGAAGGAATGTGTGTTACCTGCATTGTAGAAGGAAACCGGTTGAGCTTAAATTTTGGTTTTTCTGCTTTTGAAAGAACTAATCACTTCATGTATTAAACAGTGTAGTCGGGCCCTACGTGGAGCAAATATCTGAAAAAATTGTAACAAAAATTTTTTAACCAAGTCAATCAAGCACATAATAATAAAGTCTTTGCCGCGAGTGGAAACCGGACCGTGACTTTTCTCTGATTAGCTAAAGTAGCATGCTGCAATTGTTTACGCAGTGTTCGCACGTTCAAGTTCAAAACAAAAACAAAAAATGCTTTCAAATTTTGTTCAAGGTTTCAACTCAAAATTTGAGAAAAAGTTTACGGAGCGTGCACAATTTTATCAGGTATATACGCAAAAAATACATATATAGACATACACACGAGACATAACATACAGTAAGCGCAGAATTTGATCGTACCATATCGGATCCAATATGAATGTAAATCGAGCGGTGAGAACACGACCTATATATAATACTGATATTTTACACAGTTTGCAAAAAATCAACACACATATCATGTCTATATCGCTCAGAATTGGTCAACGCTTTGCACATCAAAACTATGGAACAACTCACATATCAATGCGTAGACCACAATATAGAAAATTTAGCTTTGAAAATATATTATAGTCAATTGAAAATGACATTCTGAGAAATTACGGATATTTAAATTTGAAGCTTATATGATAGTTTTGGGAAACAGAAAATATTAACTGTGAGTTTGTTATGACCACTATGTCCGGCTACGGGTATTGATCTATTCTCGATTATTGCTGGCTATTTCCAAAAATTCTCCAAATATCAACGATTCAAAGAGCCCGCAAAATCGCTACTACAGTTTAAGCATCTACAATAAAATCAACTAAAAACTGAAATATTTTTTGGAGACCAAGCATCTACAATATTACGTCTGACAGTAGTAGAAAAAACAAAACAATTTTACATCCATCTAAGGTAAATTAATTATTAGTTAGCACACGGGCCAGAGATCTCTCGTCTGTATTCGCGAAATATACCGGCACAGCCCAATCATCACCACAACCCACGTGCTCAAGCGTGTTGCTATGATTTATGAAATTAGACAACGCCAGCTACAAAAAATGATTATTTCTCAGAAACCCCCAGCCCTAAGCCAAGTCTAGCTTTAAGGTAATAGGCATTAACTCCAGCTGGGGCAAGGCATCTTAGGAAAGACCCCTAAAATAAATATAATAAACGGCATGCAACATTATGAATTTTTATATAAAATGTATTGTAGTAGTAATATAGTTGCATAATTTATGCACCTATTTTACAGGCAGCGGCAATGTGTTTAATTGCAATAATCACGTGTGTACAATTATTAATTCTAACATAAAAATATTCCAGTTTAAAATCCATGCACGTGGAATACAAGAGATTTTTGACTATGTAGCATCTCACTACGCTAGCATATATAGCATAGCTGAACACGCTGTGATCGGGCCCTGGGTGTAATGGCAGCGCGCTAGTCTTGCAAGATAGAGATCCGGGTTCGAGTCCCGGCTGGTCCACCAGGAGCCTGGGTGTAATGGCAGCGCGCTAGTCTTGCAAGCTTGAGATCCGTATATCGAGAACGGCATGGCCTGCATTTTATTGTCGCCCCTGAGGGTTATTGGGCCCTCATAACTTTGTAACGGTGGCGTAGATTTCAATATGAAACACATCACTAGATTTCTTTCATCAAGCCGAGACGAATGGTACCACACATGACCATATCCCGAAGAAAAAAAATTTTGGGTTACCAAGGGGGGACCGGCATCGGGACCTCAAAAAATTGAAAAAAAATTTTTTTCAGGGATATGGGTAAAATGAGTATTTTCTGAACCGCCTCATCTAGCTGAATCGATTGGTACCATCAGTTATGTATCTTCAAAATTGACCAAATTCGGGCTGGGAGGATAATGGAAAAGAATATATATACATACATGCTGGCGCTCCGAGGTCTCGAGACACAGTAGCCGGGGTGTCAACCTCAGAAGGTGGAGGCCATTGGCGGAAGGGGGTGCTCAAAAAAGTTGGCGACACCCCTCCAGGAAGTCCTGCACGTGTGCCAATTGTCACCATATGTCCGCAATTCCGTTCGCCGTGGGTGGGGGTGTGGTGCGCATAAGGGCTGCCAGCAGGTGGGTAGAGCAGGGCCTTGGAGACGAGTCCGAGGCCTCAGGGAAGCAGTCCCCCAACCCCTGCATCGGCATGTATAAATATCGGCGGCCTTTTTCTCGAAAAGTGAGGATGACCGCCGCTCCTGTGTGAATATAATACTACCGAAAATTGAGTGCCATTATTCAGCCGAAGCAGTGTCTCTCTCGAGATTTCGAAACCGTATATTAAAATTAATGAAATTCCATTCTGAAACGCCAGTCATTTTTCACGAGTACTTACACATAAATTAATTTTTTAATTCATACAACACTGATTTAATAATAATAAACAATAATAATTCCGTCCAAGTACAAAGAAACTAAATCATTTATAATTATTGATATTTATTCATCTGTATATCCACACCTGGTTCAAGTGATTGCCTTTTATCTTCAGAAAACGTCCACTACGATAACGTGACTGATCAAATCCTGATTGCTAAACATTTAAAACAGCAATACTACACCTGGTTCAAGTGATTGCCTTTTATCTTCAGAAAAGGTGCACTACGATAACGTGACTGATCAAATCCTGACTGCTAAACATTTACCATACAGCAATACTACACCTGGTTCAAGTGACAGCCTTTTATCTTCAGAAAACGTCGACTACGATAACGTGACTGATCAAATCCTGACTGCTAAACATTTACCATACCGCAATACTACACCTGGTTCAAGTGATTACCTTTTATCTTCAGAAAACGTCCACTACGGTAACGTGACTGATCAAATCCTGACTACTAAACATTTACCATACAGCAATACTACACCTGGTTCAAGTGATTGCCTTTTATCTTCAGAAAACGTCCACTACGGTAACGTGACTGATCCAATCCTGATTGCTAAACATTTACTATACAGCATTACTACACAAAAGTACGCCGTCAGAAGTTGAACCAACAATAAGCCAAGAGTGAATAAGCTCGCCCAAAATGATCACATCATCCTATGACTAAGTTGATACGCGACACCGCTAACCTAAAACCCATAGAACTATTTTCATTGTAACGATTGAAAAAACACAAGCGCATCTGTTCGTATCAAATTAAATTTTTAATATTCAGCCAATATAATAGTACTACTTCGCATTGTTGAACGATCTACCGACTCCCTTAATATCAATGATAATTTCGCCGACACCACCATAAACAGAACCGTGGCTGGGATCTTTTGGATCGTCGAGCCACCGATAAAATTCACTTACTAGGATTGTTTTGAAAGTACTTCTAAATTATTCTGCACCTCGTTATTTATCTAAGTTCAGTTTTCCGTCAACCTTTGCTGAGGCCGGAGTCTTGGCTTACCGAGAATTCTCAAATAGCTTCCTCTTTACCATGATCCCACAATAAGAAACTACTGCTACTATAAAGCACACCATAGGAACATCTTGAGTAGACAATGTTGTTGAACCCTGAACTATGTACAAACGATCGTGCATAAAACATTACAAAATATCGCAGCTTTGATTACGATAACAATTATTATAGGCTACGCCTACGCACCGAGTGAGCCATTACATTAATACACATGCATAACGATAATAATCATGACGTAGCAGTCTTTTGGTAGGTGTAACTCGGCCAATATAAATAATGCATATAGCATTATCTTAATTCATTGACACCTTGTGACCAAATGTGCATTCACGCTCCCTGTAAACATTTAGCGCTCGGCTATATTACCAAAGTATCTTGGCATATATCTTTCCCGACAGACAGTGTTTGTTACTTGCTTCTCCAAACCATCAAAATTACGCCTGGAGGCGTGGAACTGGGGATCAGCCACTTCGGAACTGAGTGAGGTGAAAATACTTGGGGGCGATTCCGATTAGTTCATCGTATGAACTGCCAAAAAACATCAAATATGTGTAATTTAACGGCTGATTGCAAATATTTTGAATATGTAAAAGGAAAAATTTAGGCTCTTTTTAGCCCAGCGGAGAAAATTTTCGTATTTTTAAGCACATATTTTGAATATGTAAAAGGAAGAATTTAGGCTCTTTTTGGCTCAGCGGAGAAAATTTTCGTATTTTTAAGCAAATATTAAAACAATTTCAGCCCATTAAATAAAAATTACCCAATTTTTGACCGTGCAGAAAAGTACCGGGGTTCCCATCAACCATCTTGAGAAACCAGTGTTATAAATACTAGTAACTCTATCGAGATTGCAGAAAGTAGTGAGCATAGGTACATTTATGCCTTTTACGTGCGCAGCCAATCAGCTCTCGATAGCATACGTCGATATATATGTTATATGTGGATATCACACAATACCGAACAAGCTATAACAAACCTAACACCGGCAATAAGTTTTCTATGTTCCAAAACCCCCAAGTGGTTCTATCAGCTCCCAGGACGTAACAGTAAAATTAGGAATTTTAGGTTGATAAACCATGGCGGCGCCATACCCCCGTTCCCATAGAACCACGGATCGCAGAGCAAAATCAACACCAGAAATGAGTTTGTCATGCCCGATAACCCCCAAGTAGAACTTTTCTGCCGCCCAGGGCGTCAGAACAATTTTCGAATTTTGAGTTAGAGAACCATTGGGCACCATACCTCAAACCCCATAACTGTAGAACCGGAACTTTAATCGAAAAACAAAAAAGTGGCATCGGCATTCATCATTTTGCTACGAAATATAACCAATCAGAGAAAGAAATTCGAATGATAAGATAAAAATAACCTTGCTTCCCTGAAGGATACTAAAAACTCTCATTTTGACCTCTGACCCCGAACCATGGGGCGTCATACCCCCGTACCCATAGAACCAGGGGTCGCAGAACAAAACCGGCATCGGAAATGAGTTTCCCATGCCCGAAAACCCCCAGATGAAACTTTTCAGCCGCCCAAGACGTCAGAACAAATTTCAAATTTGGGTCGAGGAACCATTGGGGTGCCATACCCCCGTACCTCAAACCCCATAAATACACCGGCGTCTTAATCGAAAAACAAAAAACGAGGCATCGGCATTTATCATTTTACTATGAAATAAAACCATCCAGAGAAAAAAATTCGATAGTTGAGATAAAAATAACCTTGCTTCCGTGAAGGATACTAAAATGGGGCCAAAAAACCCACATTTTGACCCCTGACCCCGGAACCAGAAGCCAAATCAAAAAAATGCTTGGGGGGATATCGACTATGCCGGTTCGAATGAGCCCAAGATCATTAAAATCGGTTAAGGCGTTCTCGAGTTATGGCCGATCACACACACATACAGATGGAATTTAAAAGATTTCACCCCTACAACACACAATCTCCGCTACATTCTGATAAATGAATAAATATTATTTTGCGTCATTATTCACAATAATAAATACAGAATTGCAATATTAGAATCAAAATAGATCCTTCAGCGACAAAAAATAAGCATTAGTAAAACATTAATCAATTAAAGGATGATTTCTGGCATTAAATGAATTATAAAAACCCAAGTTGGAGCCATCGTGACCAAATTAATTAACTCGAAACTCCGCTCGCTTCGCACTATCAACCAAAATGTTAGAAAACCACATAGAAAAACACAAAACCACCAGCAGCAGCTATTAATAGTCATATTAATAATTTATTAATTATAACAGAGATGATACATTTTGTTCATCAGCGCTAAAGACCAATAGATACCAAAAACTAAAAATAGATGCAGTTGTAAGACTGAAGAAAAAATGTCAATATTCTAGAAAACAATATAAATATTTTTTTCATTCATTCCAAAGGGTTAGGTTTCAACTAAGTATATAACAATAAATGGAGTTAACCATCAACAACATGCGATGCGAGGCTGTAGAGCAGTAGTGGTAGTAGTAGCAGTTGCAGAGCATTCCGGTGACGCAGTACCGCACACATATCAAAAAAGTGCTACACAAAATAATATTTATTCAAAACTAACACAATGGCATTAAAATTTTTTTTGCACATTTTTGCAAACTCTAAAATTACATTACTACTACACGTAGCAGTTTTGCAGCCAACCAATAATATTAGTTGCCATATTGCAATGACGCCAACAAATTTGAAGCCGCACCCCTGGAGACGGGACTGGATTTTCCCTACCAAGTGCAAGCTACGAAAACCTCTTACTACACGTGCAACAGTGGAACCCATCCATCTCAGCAAATGTGCTTCAATATAAATTTATGCAATACTTTTCAAACATCTTATATTGTAGGTTTGAGAGTGCCTTAGTGTTCTCAGTCGCTAATTGTTGACTTGCGTAACTTCTTTAATGCACATTTTTGCCTAGTAAATTCTTGCATATATTATCTTGTAGCAAAAACGGTTGCATAACACAATATTTACATTTTAGACTTATATTTCCTATAAAAATGTTTACGTAAGTATGTGGTCGGTGGTCACTCTTAAAACTAAAATTTTCATTTTACAATTCTTCAATGCCGTCGTTGCAATCCAGCTATTATTAGTCTCGACGTTCAGATACACACGTGCAGGCAACAAAGAGGCAAACAAAAAACCCCACAGCTATATAGAACGTACATTGTCCGACCCGATCCGCCAGTAATAATTATATTAGCAACGAGCTACAGAAGTGTACTAAAAAATTTCAACCACTCCTCTAACTCTGTTAGCAAAGCAACTAAATACGTAATAATTGTCAAACAAAATTTCTTGTCAAAAATATGAGACAAAATTTTGATCTTCGGTATGCTGCTTTCATTAAAAATTTATTTTATAACAAGTATTCGCAAACCAGCTATTTAATTCCAAGTACACAACAAATATGGTGTCCTATAGTTTGTTACAATGAATCCTTTCTTAGCATTAATAGTTTAATATTTTAAACGTTGTAAATTATTTGCATCTAATTCAATACAATAGTTTTAAAATGTAACGATTTAAATCTAATCTAATTCAATGGCTAGTTTTCAATCAACGTATACGTTACAATATGTTTAAATATACACAAACTAAATTGTGGTTCTTGCATGTTTAAAAATATTTTAGGTTATCTCGTGTCTTTGGACGTTAGTCTGGCACTAGAAGTGGGTCGTCTTATCACAATGTCAAACTTTTTTAATCGTGGCTCCGATGTTCCGTGGACAGCGGTTTTCTGGCTCACGCATGCTTCCTAGTAGCTGTCTGTATTGCATAATACTACTCCATTAGTACAGTTGCAATAATAATTATCTGTGTTAATAAGCAAGCATCAGCGCATTTGAAAAACAAATTATTATTATAAAAGTTTCTACCTTTGGCCATCACGCGAGTGCAAACAAAAACTGTTATTCGCGAGGTAGTATGCACTTAGTGGTATCGTATAATAAGCTTAATGTTTTAAAGTTTTCCTTATTCAAAAAAAATAAATTTGCCAAGTATTCCGCTACCGAAGGTAGTCTATCTGTGACCAGTGGCTATTTTCAGAGTTTAGTCAATTAATTCCATTAGTTGGCAATCCGAAAGAGACAATATAATAAAAGGAGACATTTTGAAAAACTTCACACAAAGATCAAATTTGTATAGTCTATAATGGATTTTGGGACAAGGAGATATTGTGCGCGCGAGAAATGACCCTCGCATTGTTGCTAAAGTAAACATCTATTGAGCAGTGTTATAACATAGCGCGAGCAGTCAGCGCACAACAAGCGAGTAGCGGTCATTTCTTGCGAGTACAGTATATCAAAAGCCCTATCGGATGGGTTTAACCAAAAGATCATGCCTTTAATTGCATCGTTGCGTGAATGTGGTTCGATCTGCGAACAGTGTATTACTAATACCCATGGAATCATATTAACACTGTGTTATACTAGGATTGTGTGTGTGATCAGGCCAGGGAACCCCTAAATATTTCGCCGATAAAAAAACTAAATATTCGATGGAACGCAGTCAGCCTTAGATACATTATACCTAAGATGCAGAGACAGGTATGTAAAGCTTATTTTATATGCAGCCATAGCATATGGACAACATTTTATCGCGATGGTACAGCATCATAACCATCGAGATAAAAACATTTTTATCTAATAGGTAGTTCTGCACAGCAATAGTTATATAAAATTTAGCTTGACATACCTCGACCCTTCGGCCTTCAATAATCGTACCGTGGATAGCGTCGCGGGCAACGTCTGCGTCAGCGGCGTACTGCATTGTCACAAACCCGAATCCCTGAAATCAAGTCAAAAATTTGTTATTAAATCCCATTACTCCCAGCAGTCAGTTTACTGAATTTGTTTGTCACGTAACAGTTTACGAAACGAGATTGGCGCGGATAGCAGTAAGCATACGTATAAAAACTACATCATTGAACTCCTAGCTTGTTGCAACGCAATAATGTGCAGCCTTGTGAGCAAAATAGTCGCAGAACACAAACTCCACATTCGAAGATAAACGTGTTATAAGTATAATAATCGCTCAATCACTTCAATCCATGTTCTTTCGCCCAAGAGTATGACACCCTTAAACGTATGCACTGTTACCTAAAACGATGTAGCGGTGCATTTCGCGCTGTGGCTCCTGCATTTTGCGCTGTGGCTCCTGCAGATCATTTGTCTCCCTGCATTTCATACGGGGGCAGTTCATCTGTCCCCTGCATTCCATGAGGGCACAATTTGTCCCCACTCCCTCGTAATTCTGTATTTTAATGGCACAAATTTGTCCCCACTCCCTCGAAATTCTGTATTTTAAGGGCACAAATTTATCCTCACTGCCTCGAAACACAGGACAATATCCACCCTCGAAATCGAAGAGGGCACAAATCCCCCTTCGAAATACCGGTGGGGGAGGAGATTTGTCCCTCAAATCATCGACTTTTGATCACATTCTTACTACATAAAGATGATATATAGGCAGTATCGTTTTTGCCCACCCAGCTACCGGACGACCTATCAAGATCGCAACAACCAAAGTGAACAATGAATTAAGGTTAGCAAAGTGTTAGGTTAACAGAGAGTGTAGCAACAAATACTATTTTGTGGGTGGACTCATCCCACTTCTACTTGCAACGAACATCGCCTTACACAATGAAAACGGCGCGCGCTAACAATGGTGGATTGTTGCGACAAATGTTTTTAGACGGTGGGAGACGGCACCATTGAGAACAAATTATAGCGGAACCACTGGCCGTTGGCTACTGCAGCTATTATATATGAGTGTTCGTTCAATATGAGCAAATTTCTATAAAACCGACCTTCCGGAGCGAGATTTCGCACTGAAAAAGCAGTAAAGCCCGACTTCCAGTAAATCCAAAAAATGTTTTAAAGATAGTGTAGCTGCAAAAATATCATCCCAAACATTTCTAGCTAGCCAAAGCGATGATTCGGCACTCTTACTGCGGCACCTTGACAAAATTATTACGCAAGCCATGTGCTTATCTTTATCCACTTATCACATCAACCCCAATTATTCACTATTATGTATATACGTTTTGAAATATACGACAATAAGCAAAAATAAATAGCTAATATGAATCGGTCCCGTTTCATACACACCACACTGAAAATAAAACTACACACTACATACAACTACAAAAACGGCCGCCATCTGCCGCCACGGCTTAAAAACACTCGCAAACCTCGTACTATTGCAACACGCTAGCTTATACCTTCGTTTACAAAATATACGTACGTATATCAACTACAAAGATTATTATTTATATAATAATACGGCACAATCCCTAAAAACGACCGCCGATATAGGCCAATGAATCCACAATATACATGTTTCATGTGAATACACACGCCTTACATGGCATAAGCGTTGCATATAGGCATACTGATTTTCTGAACAACTAGTCACGAGTCTGAAGCCGTGTACACAGCAGCTGCACAGTCCGTAGTACTTTACCTTGCGCACAATCGCGGACAACGCTGCACATTACTACTATTATTTTATTCGACGGAGCATCCGCCAGGCATACAACGCTAGCGACCGAAGCAGACTAGCTGCTATCGTGGCTACGTAATATTATACCATGAACGGTTCTGTTCAACTTCAAAGCAAGGCAACAATAATAATAATTATAATGAAACGTTTCAAATAAATATTAATATAATTTCGATAAAATTAAGCACGGCATTTTGTGCGAAACCCATGTGAACCTATTATTATGATGTGCGATGCTCTACACCATGAACAAACTTAGCCTTAAAAAATAACGAGGGTCAAGGTTTACAAACGAACTCACAAAATGATATTACTAATAGCTTGTCTTATCGCTAAGGTGGTTAGTTTTTAGCGAAACGTAGACAGCGCTATATTCGGCATCTTGATGCTGGTATATATCCGCTTATTGCGTACTTCGGGACTCACAATTGAGAAATAAATTGCTCTGCATATTGAAACCAATAACACCCACATAGCTCGAGCAGTTGGGAAGGTATTTCCATTTCAATGTATCTTGGATACAATAGGCACTCAAAACCTGTTTTGACCAAACCCTGCAGTGTAGATGACAAGAGGAGCTCGTTATAGAACACACAGACGTCACAGCTACATAGAGCACGACTTAACTGAGTCTATAAAATGAAGCCAAAAACTGAGACCAAAACCATATATACAGCTCAAGCGGTTACGGAGATATTGCTGTTTTCGTGTGTCCCGAGTATAACGGGCCCATTTAAAAACCCCTATATATTGACCATAATCTTACACTCTAAAACCGCATTTGTGAACAGATTTATAGAGGCTTATTTGCTCTACAATATGAACCCACTTTATGTACGCCAGCTGTCGGTAATACAACAAAAACTTAATTTTTCGACCCTGGTCGCAACTAATTTAGCGCCATGTCTTCACGTGGAAGATCCTAAATCAGACGCCGAGCCCAACTAAAGATTCAAGCTTTCAAATAAGCACGAATCGATCCGTGGAGCCTAGGTTGAGTTATGCGTTCCGCCTAAAAACTTCATTATAGACATTGTCAAATTTCGCTGATATACGACTAGTAAGAATTATTCACTCACTAGATTTAGAATTCAAATATAATTAATCATACACAAATTTGTAAAAAATTGCGACATTGAAAAATTATTGTCTGCGACATGGGAAGTTTTATAAATTATGTTTGCGATGTGAATCTGGCTCAAATTTTTATTCACTTATTTTATTAATTTCATATTAAATACAATAAATAATAAGAATGATTTCATTTTAATATAATACGTACTTACACTGGTATCGATGAAACCATAAATCAGGAAAGGAAAATTTCATCGGTTCCAACCTCACAAGAAAAAATTTGGCGATTCATTGGTAAGAACAGGAAACAATTTAGATATATTTTAGACCTACGGGGAGGTTTTGCAAATTTTTAGCAGCAAAGAAAATCACACCGTGAAACATGAGTACTTCGAAGTATACCTAGAACCCAGGGAATAACCGGAACCGTCCGTTTAAACCGGATCCGGAACTTAGTCTTCGAAATTTATAGTAAAACAGATGAAGGAAGAAATCAAGGTATAGTGGATTTAAAATGCATAAAAACAACTTTTCATTAAACTTAATGTATTGCGGTGATATTATTGCCTTTCTGAAACTTTAAAGAGACTCAGGAAGCTAATAATGTTTATTTATTGATCAAATATGTCGATTTTTGGACACCCAGAGCAAAAAATGCCTTCCACTATACACCATTGCGTATACTGCGTCAAATCGAATATGCATACAAAGCTTGGAGCGTAGAACACACCCTTTCGCTCTGTCTCCAGTCTCCTTCCTTTACTACACATCGTTTGTTACATGTTCTTCTGTAGGAAACTTGAAATATGGTTCTAAGAGAAAATAGATAGAAGGTAATTTTCTGATCAGTGGTCAGGGACACTGTTTAGGCTAGTGCCCGTCAGTTTTGGACAAACAGTGCCCGTAAGTTAGATGATAATGATGATAACTTTCTAATCAGAATGCTATAAATGAGACACACTGTGATGCTGCTCGCACAGTTTCAATAAATACAGTTCTTTGCCAAGAAAGCAGTATCTAGTTGCGTTGCAGATAACGTTAGTTTACTTCAATTTGGACTAATTTTCCAAGTTTACAAGCGCATTGGCGGATTCTTGAAGCAATTTATGTTAGCCAAGCATACCCTAAGCACTTCTGCGTAAGCCATACTCTGTTACCGAGTTGGACCGGTTTAATTGAAAGGTACCCCACAGACTTCTGGATATGTAAAATTAGGGATGTTGCGGATGTCTGTTTACCCACATCCGCGGATGCGGATGCGGATGCGGATGTCAAATCTCACATCCGCGCGGATGCGGATGCGGATGTCTGGACTAGTATATAACCCTCATCTAACTCTCACCTTAAGCCCATATCGAAGGCGGTTAAGAAGCGTAAGTCGATTGTAATCGGGAGCCTGTATATATCCCTTAACGATTTGTAAAATCTGATATCATTAGTGCTCGTTACTTAGTTAGGATTGCTTCAATTTATGTATTTTTCTTTCAGATATTAAGGAAATTTGTTATAAGCGAAGAAGTCATAAAGAAGTTATAATAATTGCGGGAGTTAGGAAAGCAAAACTAAAAATAACGTCATGTCAGCCAAAACCAGTCTCATTTGGAATTATTTCACCCAGTCTGCTACGTCCGAATCTGCTATCTGCAAACTGTGTAATAAGAGCTATTCGCAGACTGGGCGAGGCACTACGTCATTGAAAAACCATCTCAGATCGATTCATATGGACGAGTACCAAAAACTGGAAGAAGCCGAGAAGGAAAAGCAGGAAAAAGCCAAACAAACAGAGGCGACAAAGGTTAAGACGCCGCTTACCGAAGCGAAAAAAGAAGTCAAGAAAGAGCACCAGCTCACCCTTGCAGCGGCGTTCGAGGCAGATAAGAAGTGGCCCGATTCTGACTCACGATCACTCGAAATGGATAAAAAAGTAGGTGAAATGATTATTATGGACGACCAGCCATTCCAGTGTGTGGAGCAGTTGGGTTTTATGAGGATGGTTTCTGGAAAACCCCAGTCCAGCTTAATGGCTGCCGTTGCAGAGAGCAGTAGCAGCAGTGAAGATGAAGGGGGCAACGGTGGTGGCAGCTTTAGCGTGGATCAGGAGGCTTGCCTTAAGGAAGCTAAGGAGTATGAGAAAGAGAAGCGGGCAAAAATTGATGCGGATCCATTGGCCGAGTGGAAAAGTATGGAGAGTCGATTTCCTCGCCTTGCTAAGTTGAGCAAGACGTTCCTGTCCTGTCCGCCTGGCAGCGTTTCGAGTGAGCAGGTATTCAGTGGAGCAGGGTTAATCTATACCCCGCACCGCAATCGGCTTCATGGGGACAAAGCGGAGAAACTGTTATTCGCGAAGTTCAATCTGCCTGGCCTGGGATTTGACTACTGAATAATCAGCTGTTTCAATTTAGAGTCGTTACTTTGTATCTAACTTTGTATCTTTATATCTTTCTTAACCGTTGGGCTTTAATCCCAGGTCCTTGCGGACATTAATTGCCGGAAAATCTTATGAGCCCATTTCGCCCGAACGACAAAAGGAACTGTACTGTTACATGTATGTCGTTACTAATTGAGGCTGAATACTGGTCGCGAGCGGACTGCGGAAGAATAAGGCTTATATCGTAACTAATTTTATAGTTGGCCAACTTTAAACATATTGGCGTTGAAGCCCAGTCGATTCTGTGTCACAATGATGTTTGCTTATAAGAATACTAATAGCTAATGAGAATACAAGGTACAACGGGCATTGCGTTAGGGTCTAGTAAATCTCATGGATGTAAATATATGTCAATCTCAATATGCTTTTGATTATCGCATTAGATATAAATTTCAAACCATATAAACCAGCTGTTTCTGATATCTCCTTGTAGACATTGTATCCTTGTAGACGTTAAGATCAACCATGAACGTTTCTTCATGCTGCTTGACAATTATGTAAATGTCAATAGCAGTGTATTAATGATTGATTTCGTCATGGCTTCCTACCTGTTTTGGCATTGATTTTCGCATAACGCAACTGTTGCTACTATTTTTTGTCAGCTGTATATATCATGCTTTCATGCTTTGTCTTTTTTGGGTCTGAATAAACTTCATAAACTTTAAGACCTTCCTGATTTTTTCGAGACTACGATGAGCAGATCGGTCAGACATCCGCAACATCCGCATGTAAAAATGCGGATGCGGATGCGGATGTCCAAAAAATATGCGGATGTTTGCGGATGCGGATGCGGATGCGGATATCCGCAACATCCCTATGTAAAATACCTGCTACAAGCATCGACGTGGCTTTGATTTGTTCACAAACTCCTGCAGGTTATTATGAAAAAGTCCAACTGAAATTATGTGCGCTACTTACGTTTCAAACGTCAAATTGCTTAGTTAATCTTTTCTTTTGCTTGGTTGTATTGGAGCTTGATCATTGTATAATATATATTACATATGTTTGGATCACAGATGAAGAAAAGACGTGCAAAATTTCAAACACACTTTTTAAACCGGAATTCCGGTTCCGGTATGTTTTTGCCCATTGCCGGAACCGCAACCGGAACACGATTTTTGCCGGAACCGGAATTCCGGTTACTCCCTGCTGGAACCCCCACTCCCCTTTTGGAATAGCCAGGTATTTGCAAGTATACAATCTGTAATTGTCTTGAAGCGAAACAATTTCATAACGACTAGAAAAAATGCTACATAGAAAAAGTTGGGTTACAAATTTTGCTTTTTGAAGAAATTTCATACTTGCTGTGCGGTATACCGACCTTGTGCAAACATATCCAATTTGGTACATAAAGGTAATTTTAGATCATTTTAAGTCTGACGATAAAGCTGCTATGAAATTACCAAAGGAGGTAACCAACCAATTCCCATGGCGCCAACTTGATAAAAAGCATGTGCATAGTGGTTCAGGCTGTAGTATACCTAGCACCGATATCCCAGATCGATTGCAGTGGCAATATAAATATTAAGCTGCCACATCCAGTTATTACAAATACTTTGTACTAGGGAATGGCCGAATACCTAATTTCAGCGAATACCGAATATTCGGCCCCTACTATTCGGCCGAATACCGAATAGTTGTATGCAATACCTATGTATGATGAGAAATCTATAAATCTATAACTCTAGAAATCCACCACTGTATGTACGTGCACCATGCAACAAGTCGTTTTGTGTTGTGTTATTGAGTCAGCAATAGTTTTTGTTCGATGAATTTTTTTGCTTTGTGCTCTCGTTTGCTAGGTTGAAGTTATAATTTTGTTTTTTTATTGATTTTTTATAACTTCATCATCTGGACAACGGCGATAATTGGTGTGTGAGTGAAGTCATATCGTTAAAAAACGGCCCAGTGCGTGGTGTTCGGTGGCGGTAGACTTAGGGTTAGGCTTATATAGGTATATAGAACGGCACAGCATGATGTCTCGCTTCTCCTTAAGCGAGGAGGCTGGATGAGTGATGCCCTTTCAGTCTTTAGTTTGAGGGGTTAATTTGGACGCCTTTTCTTTTTAGCGCTAATAAATTCCACAAGTATATATAATAAAAAAATATAAAGTATGAGCTCTAAACGTAGTAATATTTGGAAATATTTTGACGCTAATAGACGTGAAACAAGTGCAACATGTAAAACATGCAAATCTAAAATATCGAAAGGAGGGAAGGAACCGAAAAGTTTCACCACATCAGCTATGGTCAATCATCTGCGCAATAAACACCATGAGGCATATAGGGAGTTTTCTAAGACTGACGATCCGCCAGTGGAAGAGGCTGCTCCTGCTGGCACATCTAAGTCCTCCGAAAGTCCTGAGGGTATTAAAGCCTGGTTTGTCCGCGGTAAAAAGATCGACATCAATTCTGATAAAGCATCTCAGATTCACAAAAGAATCGGTGAAATGATTGCTTGTGACAATCAGCCATTCTCGATTGTGAACGACACAGGCTTCAGACGGCTCATGAATCTTCTGGAACCTAGATATTCTATACCGTCTCAAAATATTTCTGAGAAACAGTGGTTTGCAGCATCATTATCAGGACTCCGGCCGTAAAATTAGCACATCTGGTGGGCAGATTTTGACTCTATTTTTCAACTAACAGCGGCCAGTCAACTATTCGGTATTCGGCCGAATACCTACTACTCGGCCGAATACCGAATGCCGAACATTCGGTCGTTCAATACTTTGTACCTGTCCTGTTAGCGAATAAAACATATATAATTGAATATATAAATGAAATATGTCGTGTACCTTGTCAAATCAATAGCTATATTGCATTCTGCGAATCAGTAGTATTTCATACATTGGCAATTAATTCTAAATTGTTTAACACCTTCATCAAAATTTTTCATGTAGCTCATCTCGAGTATAACTCTAATAAGCAGGTAGAATGGTCTCATCTATCGAAATCGGTACGAAAATAACGGAGATTTTGTAATATTTCACACATATACGTCACTGTCCGAGTTGATTATAATAAAAATATTAGTGCACGATATATTTATCGCTGTACAAAATAACAAACGTCTACTGGTTTTATAGTAAACTCACCTTGGATCCACGTTCGTTGAAGATGATTTCAATATCCGCAACAACACCATATTTCTGAATAAGAAATAATTAAAAATACAAATTTAAAACAATAACAGTGTCGAAATTAGAGCATGCACTGCAATTTTTAGTATTGCCAAAGTTTTACAAAGAAATGCAACATATATATTGCCGCGTTCGGTCTACTGCATGCATATATATCACGGAGTAACCGGAATTCCGGTTCGAGCGAAAATTGTGTTCCGGCTGCGGTGCCGGCGAAGGGCAAAAACCATACCAGAACCGGAATTCCGGTTTAAAAATTTTGTTTGAAATGTTCCACATTTTTTGCTGATCCAAATATATATATATTATACAATGATCAAGCTCCAATACAACCAAGCAAAAGAAAAGATTAACTAAGCAATTTGCCGTGTGAAACGAAAGTAATGCACATAATTTCAGTAGGAATTTTTCATAATAACCTGCAGGAGTTTGTTAACAAATCAAAGCCAGGTCAATGCTTATAGCAGCTAATTTGCACATTCAGAAGTCTGCGGGGTATGTTCGAATTAAACCGGTCTATCTCGGTAACAGAATATGGCTTACGTAGAAGCACTTAGTGTATGCTTTGCTAACATAAATTGCGTCAAGCACGAGCCAGTGCGCTTGTAAACTTGGTAAATAGAATTGAAGTAGAAGCACCAGCCTAAATTGAAGTAAACTAACGTCATCTGCAACGCAGCCAGAAACTGCTTTTTTTACAATGAATTGTATTTTTTGAAACTGTGCGTGTAGCATCACAGTTTATAGCATTCTGATTAGAAAATTATCATCTAACTGACGGGCACGGTTTGTCCAATGCTAGCCTAAACAGTACCTCTATCCGCTGATCAGAAAATTAACTTCTATCTATTATTTTCTCTTAGGATCATATAAACCAATAATTATTTCAAGTTTCATAAAGAAGAACATAATAACAAACGTATGTGTAGTAAAGGGAGGCGACTGGAGACAGAGTGAAAGTGTGCATTCGACGCTCCACGCGTTGTGAGCCCGTTCAGTTTGACGCAATATACGCAATGGTGTACAGTGGAAGGCATTTTTTTGCTCTGGGTGTCCAAAAACTGACATATTGATCGATAAATAAACATTATTAACTTCCTCAGTCTCTTTAAAGTTTGAGAAAGGCAATAATGTCATCGTAATATATTAAGTTTAATGTAAAAGTTATTTTTAATGCATTTTATATCCACTATACCTTCAGTTCTTCTTTCATCGGTTTTACTATATTATATAAATTTCGAAGACCAGGTTCGGGTTCCGGTTTAAATGGACGGTTCCGGTTATTCCCTGACATATAT
This sequence comes from Trileptium ribeirensis, assembly GCA_030248225.1. Classification (NCBI taxonomy): domain Eukaryota; kingdom Metazoa; phylum Nematoda; class Enoplea; order Enoplida; family Thoracostomopsidae; genus Trileptium; species Trileptium ribeirensis. Next base: position 71,002 of record JASANE010014920.1, read on the forward strand.
ATTATATATATAAATATATATAACTATTACAACTAAATGTGGTGGCACACGTCGTTGTTCCTAGCAATATTATTGTCGAAATCATTCTTGCATTGTGGTTTACCCCATACTTCCTTCAAACGGTGCAGCAGCATCCTAAATTACAGCAGAAGCGTAGCAAAAAGAACTGAAGATCTATAAGCACGAGCAAAATCTGTCATAAAAAGACACGTGATACACTTTTTCAGTATTATTATAGGTATTCGGCGTGAATGTATCATCTGTATTCTCAAGCTCTGATACTGATGTTCAATTGCAAATCAAGAACTTTTAAAGAAAGAACAATCTAGCTCGCTTAGCTTCAAACAAGCTTCCTGATCCTAAACTAGTAACTCTATCGAGATTGCAGAGCCTAGTGAAGCATAAGTACAGCTACAACTTTTTCATGCACAACCAATCAGCTCTCGATAGAATACGTCGATATGCTATATGTGGATATCACACAATACCGCACAAGTTAGAACAAAACTACCACCCGCAATAACTTTCCCATGCCCGAAAACTCCCTAAGTGCAAGCTATCAGCAAGCTATCACCTCCCAGGACGTCACAATATAATTGGGAATTTTGGACCGATGAACCATGGGGGCACCATACCCCGTACCCATGGGTTGCATAGCTAAATCAACACCGGCAGTGAGTTTCCCATGCCCGAAAACTACCAAGTAGAGCTTTTCAGCAGTCCAGGACGTCAGAAGAAATTTTCGAATTTTGAGTCGAGTAACCACGAGGGTGCCACACCTCAAACCCCATAAACCGGAGCCTTAATCGCAAAAATAAACAGATGCATCGACATTATATCATTTTACTACGAAATAAAACCAACCAGACAAAAAAATCCAATGTTAAGATAAAAATAACCTTGCTTCCATGAAAGGTACATAAATGGGGTAAAAATATTCATTTTGACTCTGAACCCGAACGAAGGGGGCGTCATACCCCGTACCCATGAAACCAAGACCGGCAATAAGCTTCTCTTGCCCGAAAACCCTCTAGTGAAACTTTTCAGCCACCCAGGACGTCAGAAGAAATTTTCTAATTTTGGGTCAAAGAACCATGAGGGAGCCATACCTCAAACCCCAAAACTCAACCACACATGAACGCTGACAGAGGTGAGCTTTACTTTCTGAATAATATTCAGAGACTATCGCTAAACAGTTCGCATAACTAGGCGGCAAGATATCGAGGCTCTATTGAACATTTCAAAATACTTTGTAGTCGAATATCTAATCAGGAGTGGCAAAACGACAATTTGAAAATTGTCAGCCCAGTTTGGTACAATATAATACCAAAAATGAGTGATGCTAGCTTTCAGCTGCTCCGCTCGCTCGAAAATCTGTTACAGAACTCCTGGCTCCATGTTGGCTTGACAACGGTCGTAATATTTCTGCACGTACAGTAGATATATAATTTTTAGTCATCATAGCGCGACATTATCCGCGGAATAGATGTTTACAAAAAATAACAATTCACTTGGGCATCAAATACACTTAAATATCGCAGATCGCTGGTGCCGGACCTCTACATGGACACATAACCATTTCTATATATATATATATATATATATAATAATGCCTTACCGAAAACATCTCTTTTAAATCAGGTTCGCGATACCGAAATGGAATATTTGAGACGTGCAGTCGCTTCGGACCTTCATACGATGCCGAGCCGGGGTCCGCGGAGCCGCTTTCGCGCGACTCTGCACCGTTGCCGCCTCCACCCGACTTGCCACACGCACTTGCCGGCGAAGAATTCGACGTCCTTGTAGCTCCACCTCCTACTGACGGCGAATCAACAATGCGATGTTTGACGTCAATCTAGGACATAATAAGTCGGTGTATACTTTATATTTATAATTTGCCCCCGGATTCCAAGGGTTTACCCAAGAGCAACTAAAACGTCAAGCTGCTTACGCCAAGCAACTACGCTACGTAGTATGTGTGATTTGGAGACATTAATGTTTGGTTGTCGGAAATAAAAAAGTGCGATAACCAATTTTACACTGGTGACTTACACGGGTATTAGATATAAACAATCATTCTGAAAGATTTCAAAATGTGGTATGTCCAGTTTGTGCACAGTTAAACTGGTACAATACATATAGAGCACAAAAGCAATATATTAAATCTACATAAATGACAATGGCAAATAGCAACTTTTCGAGATCCAGTTTTTTTACAATATGACACTGCATGAAACTAGATTCGGATAGGCATATATAATGTGATCAAAAACTATGTATCGCCAATAATGTTGATAGTTTTTAACTGTAAGATACCACCCAGCTTAAGCACCAGCAGCCTAAAACTGTGTCTCAGTGAGTTTCTTCATGTCTCCCTGCATTTAATTGGAGGGACACTGTCCCGCACAAGATTTCATAGATGTGTAAGACATTAATCCCAACTCCATGGTTTGATGGGGACACAAGAACTGATGATCCATGAAATGCAGAGAGCAGCATGAAACTCAGCGCGACAAAGATTTAGACTGTCTGTGCTTATGCTGAAGAGTAGCATACCCTTCGTGTAAATAATTAAACCCTTGATCTCGCAGACATTCTTTCTTTCGCCTCAACCCGGATCCCAGGTGCGGAAATCGCATTAACACAATAAAGCAAATCGTTGTGAACATTTCATAAGCAGTTTGTAGTTCAGTTGGAAGTTCGTTAATATTCGCTTCAATTCTCACCTACATAAGTTACTCTACGAAATTTTTCACTATTGAGGGTTATTTCCGTTCGCTGTAGAGACAAAAGCGTCACACATAAGTAAAACGGTACTACACGAACTAAAGTCAGCATGTGGGCCTTTTTACTCTCTCCACCTGGAACTTCTTCAATTTTGAAAAACTCAGTGGGTAGTTGGTTTAAAAAGTGAACGATCAATAATTGTCTCTTTCCCAATGAATTATGACTGCCACAGTATGTCTTGAACAAAGGTGCTGACTGCATACAACGGATTTTACGGTCCCCATCTCAGATTTACAGTGTAAGATTTGGCACCACCTCGTAAGTATAATCTAATAAGAACATCCGAGAACATCTCATGGCAGGTGAGGAATTGTATAATTTTCATTACGATCAAAGCTTAGTCAACTTATGATGTACAGCTGCTATTTTGGCTTGTTTACCCTATCATCGTATCCTTACAATGCCGCCGTATTTAGTGCTCTCCAAGCCATCATCTTAACCTTAAGCTGCATCACTAAGGCTCTACGGCTTGGATTGTCATAAACAACTTTGGCCGGCAGACAATATAGTCGCCCGACCAAAAAAATCACAAAATAAAAATGTGATTTACTGTTTCTGTACTTTCTAATTGTGACGTTTCTATGAGTTTGGACATATGTTTGGGCTTAAATATACATATTCTAAATGTTATTTTATTCGAATAAAAGGTGTATTTAACGAAAATCGCCAAAATTTAGTGATTTTTTTCGGACACTAAATCCGAAAAAAATCAACCAGTCCGAAAAAAATCACAACTTTTTCGCAATTGGTCCATCGCTCAAACAAAAAATGTGTTTAATATCATCAGTCTTTTGTATCCATTTAACACTAATAAATATAACCTTGTAACTAATAAAGCTCGCGAGCCAGAATTGGAGTGGTGAGAACAATCCTCCGAAGTCTGTTGTAGAAAGCACACACAAACAAAGCGTACACACAGTACACAGATGCAGGATTAGATAAACCGTGAGTGATGAGTCATAGTTACGCCCGCCTCTTTTGATAGCCAACGTATGCAGTTGACAAAACATCATACAACGAGTACAAAAACAATGAACTAACAATTTAATAATTCAATAAAACCCTAAGTTGACCGTGAAAAGGACGTTAAGGAATTCAAACCGACACTTGAGAAAAATCTCATTTTTCATACCAAGTATGAAGCAGAAGTGTGAAAAATATTTGCCACACAATATTTTTGACACTCGCAATCAGCCCAGAAAACCCCATATCCGACACTAAAACCAACAATAAGCACACATTTAGGTGCATTTCCCACGACTTTTCACCAAATATAAAATTTGGCGCCAACTATAGGCTTATATAGACTCTAGACTCCAGATTGGGAAGTAGTTGAAAAACTTGTTATATATCATTGGAAAGCCCTGGTAAAGCTACATGAAATAGGCCTATTAGTTTGCAGAACCTCGTTTACTTATTGAGAAAAGTCGCAAAAACTGGAGGGGGTGTCCGCAAAATGGACCAAAACGACATCATTTTTCACCATAACTTTTCCCACGGGAAAAAATTCAAAAATCGGGCTCCGTCACTACACCTAAATATTGCGGGTCTAATGAGCTATCTTGCATCAAAATCCGCCCAACCGTTATCGAGATCCAGGTGCGACAGACACACAGAACACAGACAGGACCTTCTCAACCCCCCTCCAGAGCCAAAATTGAAAATTCTCGCTTCGCTCGCGAGTGGAGTCAAATTCAACTATCAATGCCTAAAAATTAAAATCGGATACTACAGACTGCTGATTTTTTTCGGACCATAGTTCGTTCCAAGTGTCCGAAAAAAATCAGCTCGTAACTACGAACAGCAATTATAAAAAATCTAAGTTTAATTATTGCGTTGTATCCGTGTCGATTTCATTAACAGCAAAAACTACATTTAACCTCAGGGCGTATTCTGGGATCCGGAGAGATGAATTTCGCAAAGGGTGTACTGAATTTTTTTTTCGTCATAATTTAGGTGGCTTGGTTTGGGCTGATGTAAATCCTGGGCAAACAGCTCAATGGTCTTAGTTTTACGCAGTGTTGATAGTAGAAATGCCGCTTCATTTATAGAGGCGGCTTGAGTCGGCTGTCGTGTGCGATAGAGCGACTAGTGGGGTGATTTTTTTCGGACAAATTTCAGGTGATTTTTTTTTCGGTCGGGCGACTATAATTATTCATACAGCATAAAGACATTAGAAGACCAAAGGTGGTCATTGTGTGGCTAACAAAGCTAGCTACGATGACACTAATTGACTCTCACATGCTGCACAGGTTGGCATAGTCAATCTTCATATCACAATTTCAAAATTACTAGTTACAGGCAGACACAAAACCAAACAGTTCACAAGAAATTTGCGAATAGCACTTGAACAGACGCTAAGATATCGCGACCGGTTTGAGAGCAATTTGCTTCTAATAACTGCCTTAATAACAGGGTCGCATAATTTGTATACGATCGTAGCTTTCGTATGAAGGTTGCACGGGAACATGTAGAAGTGCTTCGACCCCGCCATTCCCAGTTGCTGATAAGTCAACCAGTGTGTGTAAATATATACGAGATAATGTTGTATAAAATATTTACATTATATAAAAGCACTTCGGTGTTCAAAATAACCCAACAACCGTAAAAACTGGTTTTTTAATTCATGAAATTTAAACCACAAAATACAAAAAAGAAAGAGGACCATAAAGCATATTAATCAGCTATGCAATAAAACACACACTTCTAGGTGGTAGCAGCAGAAAAGAAACTTAGGAATATAATTCCAATGGATTCCGGCTTTCCGGTTGTCGCATCAGTCCGGGTCCGCTGCAATGTGTTCGGACTGGTAGTTCCAACCCGATGCCTTCAGTATACAAAATAACCAGCCAGGCATAACTTATTACATTTAAATAGCGAATATGTATAGTAAGGACTTGTCTCATGGCCGAGAAAGTGAATTCTTAGCGTATATATATATAAAAGTTAGAAATATACTTGCATTTCCACTTAAATTTACTTACATGAGAAATCATAATTACATTCAAGCGCACAACAAATATCACAAATATAGCTTTACAGCCTCATCAGTTCAATTCTTCTATTAGTTCTTCTTTATTCAAACATACTATGCAGGTGGACTCCAATAGTAGAGCACCACATATAACTATATAGAGATTTGTTCTCTGAACAAAAAGAGGCCAATCTTAGCGGAATAGCTCCAATGGTTGAGGAGATATGTCCAATTTGGTGTTTTCGGGGTCCCAAGGGCCCATGTATAACCCATCTTTACCAACCCTGCTCGACAGGTGCAGTCAATGGCAACGTAGCCCTTTCGGACCCCCTCTTGAGAGGGAAGGAGTTGGAATCAGTTTTTGCGCCTAACTAAAGGGGATAAATAGAGATTTCCAGATTTCGAAGGAGGTACCGCACGACCTGATATGCCTATCAGAAGTTGGGTTATGCGTGTCACCCGAAAAAACCCACAAACAGACGCTGCCAAATTTCATATTTCTGGCTAGTAATTAATTAAAAACTTACAGCATCAGCATCATTAGCACCGTCATATCCATTATATTCGGCAATATCACTACTAGAAGAAGCAGGCTCAGATTTCATCACTATATTGTTATGATGTCCATTTAGCAGACCTATCGCGGGACCGTTAGGTGGCTGGGCTGTCACGGTTGCGCCTCTCTGGCCCACAGAAGCTGCAGTGCCTTGGTTCAACATAGGCGGTGCACCGGGCGGGGCAGAATGTTGAATCTGTTGCTGCGATTGAACAACCATTCCAGAACAGCTACTATTACTAGGCGTTGAAGAAGGAACCGTTGTAGCAGAATTCGGTTCGGTTTTAAAGCTGTATTGCTGGTGTACATTCGAGCGACATTTGTCGAAAAATGAACCACACGGTAGTTGTGGTCCTACAAAGCATCCAAAACAGTACTATCAAGAATTCAGGAAAAACACAATACCAAAACCCGAGTTCCGATTAAATTTTGTTTAGAATTTCTCACATTTCTCGAAATGTCTCTTATGGACTATTGGAAATATCAAGAATGGATAACGCTTTTACGAATATTATGACACTTAAGCAGCTTAAGAATATCCAGCCTACAAGTGTGCCGTAGAGCATCTCTGTCCCCTGCATTTCGTTGTGGAGACAGTTCATCTGCTTCCATCATTATAATAGCCCTGTATTTCATAGAGAAAATTCGTGGGATACAGTCTGCGTCCCCCAACTTATCTTTAGCTATGAAGTCTATTCAAAGCCTAAGAACAAAAATATTACTGCAACACATGAAGAATAACACAACAGTCATTTTCAACACATTTTACAGCCTCAATATACCTCTATTTGATCCTTTATATGTTTTGCCCAGGCTGGTTAATCAATAATGGAAGCCGAACGTACACATATACTTAAAATCAAACCAACAGATATTATTTTTGCAGTGAGCAAGAAAGTTTGAAAATACGCTTTAATAGAAACCCAACGTACATATCAGGGAGTAACCGGTATTCCGGATCCGGCGCAAATCGTGTTCCGGTTGCGGTTCCGGCAAAGGGCAAAAACCATACCGGAACCGGAATTCCGGTTTAAAAAGTTTGTTTGAAATTTTCCACGTTTTTTACTTCATCTGTGATCCAAACATATGTAATATATATATTATACAATGATCAAGCTCCAATACAATCAAGCAAAAGAAAGGATTAACTAAGCAATTTGCCGTTTGAAACGTAAGTAGGGCACATAATTTCAGTAGGAATTTTTCACAATAACCTGCAGGAGTTTGTTAACAAATCAAAGCCAGGTCGTTGCTTGTAGCAGCTATTTCACACATCCAGAAGTCTGTGCGGTACGTTTCAATTAAACCGGTCCAATTCGGTAACCGAGTATGGCTAACGCAGAAGTACTTAGGGTATGCTTGGCTAACATAAATTGCTTCAAGAACCCGCCAATGCGCTTGTAAACTTGGTAAATCAGTCTAAATTGAAGTAAACTGACGTTATCTGCAACGCAGCTAGAAACTGCTTTCTTGGCAAAGAACTGTATTTATTGAAACTGTGCGAGCAGCATCACAGTGTGTCTCATTTATAGCATTCTGATTAGAAAGTTATCATCATTATCATCTAACTTACGGGCACTGTTTGTCCAACGCTAGCCTAAACAGTGTACCTGATCAGAAAATTACCTTCTATCTATTATTTTCTCTTACAATCATATAAACCAATAACTTCAAGTTTCCTACAGAAGAACGTGTAACAAACGTATGTGTAGTAAAAGAAGGCGACTGGAGACAGAGCGAAAGTGTGTATTCTACGCTCCACGCTTTGTAAGCATATTCGATTTGACGCAATGGTGTATAGTGGAAGGCATTTTTTGCTCTGGGTGTCCAAAAATCGACATATTTGATCGATAAATAAACATTATTAGCTTCCTCAGTCTCTTTAAAGTTTCAGAAAGGCAATAATACCATCTCAAAACATTAAGTTTAATGTAAAAGTTATGTTTAATGCATTTTAAATCCACTATACCTTCATTTCTGCCTTCATCTGTTTTACTATATATAAATTTCGAAGACCAAGTTCCGGTTCCGGATCCGGTTTAAATGAACGGTTCTGGTTGCTGGTTCCGGTTATTCACTGGTACATATATACTTAAAATCAAACGAACAAATATTATTTTTGCAGTGAGCAAGAAAGTTTGAAAATACGCTTAAATTCTAACACAACTTCTTACGTTAACATTATAATAAGTTTTAGGTACAAATGTACACAGTAATTGTATAATGTACTAGTATAGTAATATACCCAGCCGTTTTTCCGGTATTGCATGGCTAACCAGTCATCCCCGGATGCTGCCATTGTGACGCACACATATAAAAATGGTAAATTATCATATCTTCTCCGCCTTCCAAAGTTATGTTCAAACCTACCTTCGAAAGCCCTTATTTTACAAAACCCCGTCGTACCCCGTTTTAGTAAAGCCTATCGGAACATTTTTACCGCAGCATCAGTTCATGCGATTTTATACTATAAGTGAAGAACCCGTTTATTGCTACTTTTATAGAGATAAAAGCAAAGTATTTTCCGCCTTTGAGTTCGCTCAGTGACTTACGGGCTAATTTTCTGCTGTTCCTCAGCAGCCAGTTCAATTTTATAACTCATCCAAGACAACACTAGTAAATCAAAACACATTATATCTTTTGAAGCGCAGTTCGTCATAGTACAACTTGTGCTACCTACATTTACACTATGACTTTAGGTTATGACCAAACAGTTCCTACCTAGTCTACGCCTCACTTTTGAAATGGAGCAAGCGGCTATTTTTTCAAGTAGCGCAGAACTGTGACGTTCTTGCCAGCCTGTTGATCGCAAAATGCTCCCCAAATGGATGCATTTTCGGAATTTCAAGCTTTGATTTAGTTGCCCTGATATAATGATAACCTGCCTAAATTCCCACAAAGCCGACACCAAATGAAGGCTTTTTAATTTTGACCGATTGAAGTAATCCAAGTTTTTAGGTAACTTGTTCCAGAAACATCCGATAAAAATGAAATTTTCCCATCGAGAGCTAGAACTTTGTTGTGATATATTTTTTGTCAGAGCAACCGTTTTCGACCTACGAGCCAGAATTTAAACATACCCTTCCAAAGTGAAATTTTCAAAATTTTTTTAGCTTCTTGTATGTTGGCAGTGAATGATTCTATATTATTTTAGCAATGGTTAACCTTGGAGGAGGCTCCGGGGCTAAATTTTCTAAATTATGAGATCAACAATAACAGTCAAATTTTGCCACTCTTTCAATATAATGTACGTACATGTGGTGATTAGCATGTGGTTATAAATTTTCGACGTTGCTGAATGTACTAAAAGCAATTGAATTGTATCTGCTTAGTATACATTAAATACATAAAGTGCTAATGACTGAAGTTAAATTTTGAAATTACTTGTCTTATAAATTTAAAGAGTTGGAGGATGTAAAATGGATCCTACTTTTTTATATTTGATTAAAACGGTCACTGTTAATGCATTGTCCGTGTATTGTTGTTAACGTCGACTCTTTGAACCCAACAATAGTCACTAAGCGTAGATTAGCCGCACTCGCTCGGTCTACCCTTGCAGCGCGATTAACTAGTTGCAGTATGCAATATACTGACATCTTGTAGCAAACGCTTAACCAACTACCAAAATCTGCCTTTATCATTATTTTTAATTCCCATATATATACACACTTTGACTCCTATTTCCGACAAAACAAATGTAATTTATGCACTTGTTAAATTAAAAGTACTCAAATTTTATCCTGATTTACTCGATATGACGATAATGTTAACACGGCCGTAGGACGCTATTCCAACGTATGGTAGGGCAACTCAGAATGGGAAGCGTAAAGAAAAATTGCGTGCGCACTAAAGATTTTGCGAGAAAAATGTCACCTTTTGCTGCGACCCAGCGTGCTAATGTATACACTTACCGATTAGCGGCGGCTTTGATAATGACGACGACGAGGACTGCGGCGTACCAAGCAAACTCGTTTGATGTTGATTTGGAGCGACGCGATTCGCCGTCACAACTGCGACCACGCTCGTCGACGATGACGGCGCTAGTGTAGCTGTTGTTGTCGTGGAATGTTGTTGTTGTTGCTGCTGCTGAGGTGGTGGAGGCGGAGGCGGTGCAACGGCACTCGACGATGGCAACGGCGGCTGTTGTTGCTGTTGACGATGATGGAGCTCAGGCTTTGGAGAAAAAATATCATTCGTTATTAGTCCTGCCGTACGATACACGGTCGGGATGGTGCCAGTGGGAAAACGAAAATCCGGCTGAGCGGCGGCGAACGTTGTCACACCACCGACACCGTCAGCTCCTGTTCCGGCGTAAATCGACGAAAACGACGGGATTGACGACGACGCTAGCGAAATTTGTGCCAACTTTTGTTGTTGTTCAATATATGCCGACACTGCAGCAGCCGTCGCAGCAGCAGTGGACGAATTTGGAGGATACAATAATTGAGGTTGACCTTGAGGTGTTGTTGTTATATTATTACAACCGCTGGCGCTTTGATATACTCCAAACTGAAATATATATATATTTCATTATGTACGTATATATATATACTGTAATATATCAAGTGCCGATGATGGTCGACTTTATTGAAGTGTGTGGCGCTCTACAACTGTCCCATACTATTTTCCGCGGTATATATATCGCAGTCGTTTTCGGCTTTACCCCATCCAGGTTTTTAAACCAGACGAAAATTACTGTATAGGAAAGCTAAAGAGTGTCACATGCTTTCCAAGAAACGACCATCATTCACTTTTGATAACATGGATCAGCTCAAGTTTGACCATACCTAGGGTGATCTCCGAGGTTTAAGGGTAACCATACACCGGACCTGCGCTCACAGTCAAAAATCGAATTTTTAACCTTTCACTGATATTAGGTATTAATATTTATCAATAAGCTATTCTTAGGTTGCTTACGCGCCACCGCAAATTTAGGGAAGTGCGGAAATAGACGTGATGCCTTATGAGTGACACAGATAGAGAAAAAGCATTCTTGGTTAATTAAACGCTATTTATGAAAACTCTGACTTGTAACAGAGTACCGCCTCCGCATTTTCGAAATGATGAGGTGACATCGTAGGAGTATACATCTAAACATGAAATTGATTTAGTATTTGTAGCTATAGAACTGAGTAGAAATATAGATAGAAAACAAATATGTTATACAAGTGGTTGGACAAATCACAAATCAAGTGCCTTTCACATGTGTTTGGAGGTCAAGCTTTAAGTGTATGGAGTAACCGCCAACATTTACTACTGTGTGAGAGTTAGGAACTCGGTTGACGTAAGTGAGCAGCTTGACAGTACAGGGTCCTTATATGTTTACATCATCTAAGTAATGAGAAATGGAAACGATGCCCCATTTGCATGAAAACAAAACAACTGATAACACTGCTAGAACCAGCAGTTAAACCAGGTAAAACTTGATACATATTTTGGCAACTATGGTTTAAGAGATACAAACGTAGTAATTCAATGTTCTTAAGAAACCCTGTCAAAAATATATGAGGGGGAAATCTGCCAAAATGATAGTAGTCACTATTATAAAGTCAACATAACATATAAAGATATTGGCATGCCTGAACTGCGATATTGCATGGTTGCAAAAAGTAGCTTAAAATGGCGCGCTATCTGAAGTCATGCACCCGCCCGTGACAAAGGCTTAGAGATGTTAAATTGATTTAAGTAACAAGCTCACTCTATTGTTCAACTCAGACTATAAGGAACGCAACTAATGTATTTCACCTAATTTTGCGAAGGTTAGCTCGAAAGCTACATATTCTTGCCCATGAACTTTGTGATATGGCATCTGCTATAGCCTAAGCACATTGTCGACGTGATTTAACATTGAATAAAATTTTATGTTTTAATTTTGGAACACCAGACAAGCTTACACGCTTATTTAATCTTACCGCTTGTAGCAAAAATATAAACTGTGTATGCGCTGAATTCTTGCAACTAGACATACATTCATGAGCGCATTCAGACTTGACTAAGTAACTATTAGCACTATTGTTTCATTGATACTTATATTTAAGTCACTTCCGGCTCCGCGCAGACGAAACCATAGCGAACTTGATTTTAAGGTACCTAGTATATATATATTCTTAAGCTTTAGCTTACATACAGCAGTAAAACTCCTAGTTTACCTTATACAGCAAGGCTATAGCATCTATGCGAAGATTCTGTGCGATGGCGTCCATTTTTGATCCGACAACTTTGAGGAAAGCTCTAACATAAAGTGTTAGTCCACCTCAAAATCACAGTTTTCCAATTCATGTCCGATTTGTGATAAACTGGGAAGGATCTTATTGAGGTAGTGGACTAACAGTATAACTAGATTCTATTACATATCGAATAAAATTTCGAGGAAATTATCAATTCCGCGATTAATGAATTAATTAAACGGGACCCAACCAGGAGAAATGTTCTGTTATCAAGGAAGATTTTGAAAAACAGTTTAGTTTAAAGCATCACAAAAATGTGCACACTGCGAAGAAATCCAGGCCGTTCGCAATGCAAAGTGACAAATATGACCGTGCGTGTATAGGTATACTAGCAAACAAAACAAAACGAGCAAATGTAAAGGCATGATTGATATAAGTTTCATGCCTCGTGCAATTGAGAAATGTATAAAAACAAACTTCAGAAACTAGTAAAACCGCTATTGTAAAAATACCGATGTCGTTCAGTCAAGAGTTCATAATGAGCGCTTTGGTCTAGTAATATTCCTCGTGTCTATTACTTTGTTTCGTTCAACTTTCAATTAGTTATGATAAAGTCCTGTAACTGTTAAGATAATATAAAATGTGTGCATTTTAACGTCGGGTGCCAATATTGCGGATTATAGAAAGAGAAATTTTGGCGCTTTTTAGCCCCGGAAGAAAAAATTGGGCATATTCTAGGCCAAACAAGGAAAAATTGCCATATTTCTAATCCATCACAGAAAAATTCCTAATAATTTATTGTTTTGTCGCGCCGGAAAGCATCTGCGATACGTGGGGCATTAACTGGGGCGGTCAAAACTTATCTGGGCGTATGAACTGAAGGACGCTGGCGCATGTCGATATACGATACCTGGGTCTGTCCTGCGCCTGTTTAGAAAGCCAGTTAATCATTGTTTACACATGTTTATTAAAATGAACACAAAGTAATTTCAACGAAAAATTATTGCTAAAATTTGAAACTATCAATAGGTTTGCTGTTCATGAATGCGACAGTATGAAGTAGACAGAATGTAGATACTCGTATAAAACTTACTTCAACGGGGTTGATTTGTTTGACACTCAGATAATCGGTTTTGATTAGTATTCGAGCAGTTTCCAAGATCTTTTGGCAACGACGATTAATGAAAAGAACATCGATATCGGTTGCTTGTTCCCTCAGTGTTGGGGTGTCGATCGACACGATACCAACTTTACGCAAATTTTCATAGATATCATTAGCCTAAAACATAAACTGATATATAAAAAATGCATACATTGCCCAATAATCAACACAATACAAACAGCGCATATTCATAAATGTACTATGACTTATCGAGGCCAAGTTTTAGAATTCTGGGTGTATTCTAGAACATAGGTTAAAACTCCAATATCGCGTCATATACGGTTAAATAGAGTTTCTTTCGGTGTGCAAAATAATCCGAAAACGCCATTTTTTCCACTGGCTATGAATATATGACCATTTTCGTGTGTCTCAGGTCTGATGGACTGAATTCAAAACTTAGTTATAATTCCTTGACCAGGCAATAACTGGAGCAGAAATTTACTGGAACCTGAGCCGCCACATAAAACGGAACAGAAACATGATCTTATAAATCTATTATAGCAAGACAAACGAAGAAATAAATAAAAGTGACAATAAGGTGTTAAAATAATCCGTATGTTGAAGTTAATGTGTTGCCATGATACTAATATCTTTCTGTGGAATTGAAGAGGTTAACGAAATTAATAAGCTATTATCTATTGACGTAACGTGTACCGGGTAATACAGTGGGCTACCGCGACTCAGATGCCATCCACTATGCATCCATGAGTAAATACTAAATCATACTGAATGCGGATACCGCAAATAAAGCGCAGACAAGTCATTTTCAGCTTTTTTCTCATCGCCTAGAGCTACAAAACATATTGCTGTAATATGCTATTCAAAAGGACACGTATTACTGGTGTGTTCGGTACTGAAAGAAAATTGGAAAGATGTCTTGCAAATTAGACAAACTGCTATACATCACACTACACATTCAAGAATAAAACCAGTTCTTCACCAATGTAGTTCCGATTTAGAGATGATACTTAAATTTAGGATATACGGATTACCTTTTACACTGTGTGATTGAGACAATTTCTTAGACAAGCTTACAATAATGTTAAATACTCAAATTGCTTATGTTGTGTGCCAGTCTGAGGCTTAACTACCTCCAAGTATTTTCTAATTTGCTCCGCGTCCTACGGTAACCAGGTTCAATTTGACATAACACCGCACTCTGAATGGGTAAACCAGCTGCTACAAGCTTCCAGGTGTCGTTGTTTTGCTAACATAAGCCGACGAAAAACAATTCCTACAGGTTAAAATAACATATCCTACCGAAAACACACTTCCAGCTCAGGGTAAAGTGTAATTGTTGATGTAAAAATATCGTTTTGTGTGGAAACGAAATTTTATATGAAAGGAAATTGATCATAGTCCATATATGTCAGTTTGGAGCATAACTGGGGCAAAAAGTGGATAATTTTAAACCATAATTCCGGTTACGGTACGGTTTTTGCCTTTTGCCGGAGTCGCAACCACAGCGTGATTTTATCTGGAAACGGAGCCTGAATTGCGGTTACTTCTTGACTACAACTTAGGTAATCGCCGCAATAAGTTTGACACATGCAGCTGCACAGAGCTTCATTCGCTCTACAAAGTGGACGCAAGATATTCCATAATTATATGTTCACTGGTTGCGGAGATACAGCTATTTTCGTGTATTTCAGGTCGCTTGGGCCGATCTTAAAACCCTTTTTTACCTAATCCAACAACATAGGTAACCCTGGCAACAAAGAGAAACATTCAGAGGGCTTATTTACAAATTGAGCCCAATACAGATAGATTTTATTGCTTGCGGAGCAATTGACACTTTGTGTATTTGGGGCCTCGTGAACCAATTTAAAAACCCATTTTATTTAAACCTACTAGTATCTCGCATGCGAGTATAAACCGGAGCGAGGTGGTCTCATTCATAAGTTCTAATTTTGCATAATCACCTATAGCTCGCTGTGTTTGATGTTCATACTACCCCAAAACCTATTCATCCATGAGACCATTTAAAAACCTAACATATCATCGACCCCAAAGCCATAGAGACCAAACTAAAAACGAATGAATTATTCGTGTTGGTCTCTATACAACCAAAC